>ML851916.1:0-14154 GCA_009831015.1 Picea engelmannii
ATTGAGGCATGGTTCTAGGGGGAGCGATGGTCAAAGGGGGAGCATGAGTGATATGAATTCAGCATTTCATCAGAGTGTTTCCATCAATGCCAAAGAGGGATATTGTTGATTATTTGGGTTGGTTGTCATTGATGTCAACCCTTGAAGAAAGTTCGATAACGAATTCTAGTAGCACAAAGGTTTGGGTAATGGAACCAAGTTTGTGTGATGTATAATGGTATGAGTTTTAATATATTTTATGGTAAGAATATTCTGGATGGATAGTACATGTCATGCCATTTCCGGTGGTATGTGGAATGTCACATAATTCCTCATGGTTAGAGAGTTATGGCCATGTGAAGTTGGAGAACCCTCATGAGTCATCTAGAAGCCCCAAAAGGTCAAAGTAGTCAAAGGGGTTGCAAATAAGAAATTATTTAAATAATAAAGTGAAGTGATGAGTGTACTATAAGTCAAAGTGGATAAAAAATAAATTATTTAAATAATAAAGTTAATGGAGAAATTATTAAGTGCACAAGTGGGTTAGCCTTACAACAAGGAAAGTGGTTTAAGAGATTTTAGAAGGTAAATAATAAAGTGAAGTGATGAGTGTACTATAAGTCAAAGTGGATGAAAAAGAAATTATTTAAATAATAAAGCTAATGGAGAAATTACTAAGTGGATAAGTGGTTAGAAGTGGGTTAACCCTAAAATAAAGAAAGTGGGTTAAGATGGTTAAAAGGTAACCCCTTGAGAAAGCCACATGAAAGTATAAATAAGAGGCAAGACTATCTGATTTTAATCACACTTTAGAATAATGAATATTTAGAAGTGAATGCGGTAAGAAAAGGATATCTAAGTTGAATTTCATAGGGAAGGTGAAGTAAAGAAGGCCGAAATTCAAGGGACGATAAATTCTGTTGATGATGTTTTCTAAGGTATGTTATTTACAGGTCATCTCACCATTTTCGTAATAGTGTTTTTTCTAGAATGATTCAGAACGTGAAATTGTGAGGACATTGAGGAAACATATCCAAGTATCTGTGATAAAAAATTCAGCTTGTGGGTCATTGTAATTTTGGAGTTACACTCCATGGAAAATACGGTTTGTGGCTAGTCTCAAAACTAGTCTAAAAGAAGTGTTTCGGGTAAAAATGTCATAACTTATTCATAACAGATCCAAATTAAGTAAGACAAAATGTATTGGTTATATTACAGTCTTTAGTATTCTATGTACCATTTTTAGATCCATACAACAAATATTCCGTGTTGGGAACACTCTACAATTTCGCTCTCTAGAATAAGCCACAATTCAACAAGGTATGCCATTTTTGCTATAACTCCTTTTATGAGAGGTTCCAAGTAGTGAAATATGGAGGAATTGCATAAAAGACACTAAAGAATATTGTGTATTATTTTTAGATCTTTATTCATTACAAGTACATAGTTATGATTATTTCAAGTTAGGGTTGTTGACTAATCCAAAATTAGTTATGTGAGACTAAAGTAAAGTTTGATGAAAATACTAGTCTCTTGTTGCTAAAGTTAAGGAAGGTTTGCAAGTATGTGATCATATACACCAGGTCTAATACAGAGTTACAAATATGATTTGAATGATGAAATTGATGAAGGATTTTGGTTGAGGTACATGTTGGGTACATGGTTGAGACAAGTAGTTGATCAATTGGCACATACATGAGGTGTATAGTCAATGATGTTGGTACATATTGATGAGTCATAGTTTATGTGTATTGGATGCATTATTGGTACATATTTGGTGCATGGTTGATGCACTCATTGATGGTATATGTTGAGGTGCATGTTGGTGCATGGTTGATGCACTTGTTTATGGTACAGGTTGATTACAGGTTGTTTGGACATGTTATTGTGACATGTTATTTGTACATATTTGGTTCATGGTTGATGCATTTGTTTATGGTATGGGTTGAGGTACATGTTGGCATATGTTGTTACAGGTTCATTACAGGTTGATTGGTACATGTGTACAACAATATATCTCACAATGACCGTGTGATAGTGGTTCCATCATTCTACTTATATTGTAGGGCGGTTGGATGGGGTAAGGACAAGTGGTTGTAGCCAACTTCCGGTTGTAGCCAGAGAACATAGGGGGTTGTATCCTCCTTCTGGTTATAGCCAAATAACTGGGGAGTTGGAGCTTCCCTCAGGTTGTAGCCTTAGAAATAAGGGGGTTGTAGCCTCCTTCTAGTTGTAGCCAGAGAATTGGGGAGTTGGATCTTCCTTCAGGTTGTAGCCTGAGAAACTAGGGGGTTGGAGCTGCCTTCTAGTCATAGCTAGAAAAAAAAGGAAGTTGGTGCTTCCAATGAATGTAATTCTTAAAGACATATAAGAACAAACATTATGTGGTTTTCTCCCTCTTTAGGTTTCCACGTAAAAACACTAATGTACTGTGTATGTGTATGATTGCTCATTTGTTCATTGTTTATTTACTCTGCAACTATTGGATGATAATGCTACATTGATACAAAACTTGCATTTTATGGTTAAAAAGGATTAAATATCTCTATTACTGATTCACCCCCCCTCTCATTAATCTAACGAATCATCCCTATTGACATTGCAAATCTTGGTTAAGGAATTCTCTAGGATATTATTGAAGGCTTCCACTGTTCCATTTGCGTGAGGATGGTATGGTGTACTTCTCTGATGGTAGACTTCAAATTCCTTAGTTATAGCCCTGATAGTACTGTTGATAAAGTGAGTGCCTTGGTCACTCATCAAAATCCTTGGGCAGCCAAATCTAGTGATCACTTGTTCAAACAAGAAGTGTGTTGTTGTCTTTGTGCTACAATAAGCTAGGGAGTAAGTAATTTCTAAACTTCTGAAGTGGATATACCATAGCTAGGATTTCTCTTTCTATATAATTGTAGTTTGACTCCGATTCTAATAGTTTTCTGCTAGAAAATGTTATAGGATGATCCAATTCTCCTTCTGTTGGCTGCACTAGAATTTCTCCAAGAGAGATGATGCATCTACATGCACATGGAATGTCTTTTCCCACTCTGGAAATACTAGAATAGGCGTTGTGACCATTTTTTCTTTTATAGTGTCCAAACCTTGCTGACAATTCTCATTCACTGAAATTTACTATCTTTCTTTAACAATTTCTCCATTGGCATAGTGATCTACACATACCCTTTTATGAATTTCTTAAAGTATCATGTATGTCCCAATGTGTCTCTTAATTGTCACACTGATTTGGGTGGTGGTAAATTAACAATGAGAGAAATATTAGCCGAATCCACCAGTAACCCTTGTTTATAGACTATATGTCCCAACAATATTCCAAAAGGTGTCCCAAAAATGAACTTTTTGATATTCAATGATATTTGACACTGACTATAGCTTTCCAACATCAGCCTTTACACTTCCACATGGTATTTTAACAAGCTATATACGGTCCAATCAGCCATATATACTTATTAAAGCTAATGTATGAAATCCTTAAAAACATCTATTACAACCCTTGAAAATATAGTTGGTGCATTCTTCATCCCAAAAGGCATGACTATGTACTGGTAGGATCCCCATTCTATGGAAAAATGGTCTTGTACTTGTCTTCTGGGGATATTTTGATCTGATGTTAACCTGAGAATCCATTTGTAAATGAGTAGGCCTCTTGGTCTCCCACATTCTCTATTACCTAATTTGTGAAAGGGGTGGGAAAAGGGTCATGTAGGAAAGCATCATTTAGTTTTCTTAGATCGACACAGATCCTTATCCCCCCTTTCTTTCTTTTCTTGCACTAGCATAGGGATTATGCATTTAGATTCCTCCACTGGTTCTATGATTCCAACTTCTAACATTATATCAATTTCTACTTTCACTTTCTTCTTATATATTGGATTCAGTCTTTACGGTCTCTGTCTGACAGATCTAGCCTTAGGTTTGAGAGGTATCTTCATCTCTCCTAGCTCTCCTTCTATGCATTTCATTTCTGTAAACGTTGTTGGGAATAGCTCACTATATTCGCACAATAACTTTGTTATTTGTTCCATTGTTTATTCATCCCAATAGTCTCCAATGATGGCTATTTTGGGATTCTCAGTTGTTCCAATGTTGAATTTCTTCACCTTGATCAACGCAACAAACACTTCTGATTCTAGAGATGGAATTTCCACCCCTATTTCACCTTCAACTTCTGTAATATGAATGTTGCGCATGTCATGTTCATCTGGTGCTTATTCTTCCACATGATAACATGAGAATAGTTCTTTGACTGTCTGTTTGTTCTGTTGTTGACACTCTATCATGAGTTCAACCTTTGGTTCATCAATAAATATCATTCCTCTGATTTGTTTGAGTGTTGAAACAACATTGTGGTTCTCATGTTCAAATGAGAAAGTGACCATAATTTTTTTTTGTAATATTTTCCATTCTGTAGTGCCTCTGTGTAGTTCCTGGTCTACATCCCAGTTTGCTAGGATTCCTTCCAATGTGTGGATGAAGTGATGAGGCCATTCCTTGGGTGGTTCCATCCTCCATAGTGTTATACACTTCTCCAAGTGTTCTGTTTGTGTCCCCTATCCATCATATCTCTGCATCTCAATGATTCCCCACTCTGCACTGAATATTGTTGGGCCCTTCATCTTTGGATAAGGAGTTGCACAAGAAGGACTATAGTCCCAGTATTGGCCTAGTACAAGTTGTGAAATATACAGGAGAAGTGGGACAACAAAGCAAGGAGAAGTAATAGAAATTAGATGCGAAAAGGATAACGCAATGCCAGCAAAGCAAAAACGGTTGCAACAGAACAAGAAAGCATGCAAGCCAAAGCCAGAAGACACGACTTAGATTATACATAGGGATGAATATAATTGTAAAAGGTTGTTAATTTTGGTTGGGTTTTGTTAGTATCACAAGTGTAAGGCTTGGTCATAGTTATTGTCTACTACTGAGAAGTCATATTTTGAGTTTGTAATGTAATCTATACACCATTTTGGGGGTTAGATCTTTGCGACATGAGTCCAGATCCATGAGTCTATAATAGAGCACTACCACATATCTTTGAGATTGTAATTGAGAAATATCTGAAGATAATGTATGAAAAAGGATCCAAAATTTCAAAATATATTGTGTCTTTCTGTGTTTATACTTCTGCATCGTATCTTTACAGTACTTCTTTATGGTTCATAAGTTCCACATGATGTCTCTATGTTTGAATGATTTTCCGCAACATAAGTAGTTCTAGTTCTTGCGCATATGAGTTCATATTTGTTCTGTAGTTAGATGTCTTATGCAAGATCAGGATGAATCTTGAAGGTTCTGTGAATCCTCCTAAGTATTTTCCCTGCCCTTCCCTATCCATTTGTCTCAACAATGCTTTGGGTGAGACTTATTCTCTTCGGAGGAGATGAAAATGCCACCACTCTTGACTACTCAGTACCTTTTGTTGGTAACCTGAGAAGGACCCTAGTCTGATCAAAATTGCGCCAACAAAATAGTTCCGTTGCCGAGACCTGCGTTAAAAGGGAACCTATAGGGAGGATGCTTCCGCGGATTCAAAGATATAATATTGACCAATGGTGGGAAAGAAAATGCGACACCTTCATATGGAAAGAAGCAGAGTTGAGGGGAAAACATGTGGAAGATACTCATGAGGAAGTATTTTACTCAAAAAGATCGAGAAACCAGTACGAAATATTCTGGGTTAAGTTCCCGGAAGAAATTTTCCACTGGATAAATAGGCTCCAAGAAGCTCCAGAGTTCCAAGAATGAGTCAAGAGGACCTGTACTTGGGACACAAAAAAGATTGCAACACTTCATCAACTGGATCGTCTAATCACACGAGCAATTGATTTTTGGGTCAATACCACATTAGAAGGATATATTATGGAGTTTGCAACTGAGAATCACCAATATGTTTCACGAGAAAAGGAAGATTTCAAGAAAGACGCAAGGGTAAGACTGCTGAGAGAAATCCCCCTATGGATTAAAGTTTTCTTGATGGAAGAGGGCATGCTGACTATGTCCCCAACTGTGATGGCAGCATAAACATCCTCTCTTGGGGTAGGGAGAGGTTGGGGTAGAGTCATGACCTGAGAGAGGGGAAGTGTTATTTGATAAGAAGGGGAAACAACAATAAATGGAGCCAAGAGACGAGCGAGCCTTGAAAATAGCTGCAACAATTGAGAAGTGGTGGCATGGCAAGATCAAGAAAGAAACAAGACAGTATGAGAAGTTGTAGAAAGAATTCGGACCGGAAGAAATAGAGGAAAGACAGATGGAAGAGTTGGGGAAGATGAGAAGACAGGAAAGACTAGCTAGTCAAAGATTAAGTGAGAGAGAAGCATAGAGAGAAAGAAGTCCACAGGAGTGTGGAAATTAAGGAGAAGGTGTAGAAGAAAGAGAGAAGGAAGCCTTCATGGATCTTGAAGAGGAAAGAGAATATTCAGCCCCAATAATAGGAAATATCGGGAATCCGACTGGAGAGACTACTCCAAAGGAAGAAAACAAGACCCCCCAGATCAAAGAAAACCACCTTGAAGCCAATGGTGCAAACCCCGAATCACCCATACCCCAAGTGTCTTCTATACAAGTGGTAAGTTTGATACTACCCTCCTATGCTAATTCTTTTCCAGTACAATTAGTTAGTCAGTCACAACCGGGAAGTGCGAGTATAGGGAGGATATTGGGATCCCTTGGTAGGTCACAAGCATGACCATTAGGTTTCATTTTGATAAGAGAAACAAGATCCATAATGGCTGGTCACGCAGGAGGTTTGATTTCCCGATACCTAGAATTATGGGGTAAGGGAGATGAAGATGTGGAGAAACAATGGTTCTTATGCGAAGCAATCTAGAGATCCAGAGGGACTCCAGATGCGAATAAGTTGGTTGAGTTCCAGACAACCTTGAGAGGTCTCACTCTCAAGTGGTACATGAATATTATTGAGCCAGGAGTGCCAGGAATGCAAGGTCAAGAATTCACACTCGCTCAGCTACAGACAAGGTTCATAGCAGAGTTTAAACTACCTCATTCGAAACAAAAGGGTCTATCTGAGTTGTGTGAAATCCAACAAAGGGAAGGTGAATCAGCTTGGGAATACAACCAAAAGTTTAAATATGATATAGGGAGTTTAACACATCCAATCCATGAGGAACATCAAAGAGAATGGTATATTCAAGGATTTCTACCTCTGACACAGATTCCGCTAACACAAGAACGAATAATCACTTTGACAGATGCCTTATAACAATCAATGAATATTGAAGCCATGGCGGGATATCTTGGGAGCCTGAGAGTGACCAGACCCCCAACAGATGCGAATTTAGCACAGATACAAGGGAAAATATCAGTGCTTACAAAAAATATTCAAGAACCGACGATACCTAGACCAAGGTGACTGTAGTTCTAGTGCACTAGATATTATACAAAAGGACATCTGGTGAACGAATGTCCATGAATGAGGGGAATGGGACCTCCTCAGAATCCGATGGGACCCTCACTAGGGCCTACAAGAGGAGTTGCGCAAGTGTCTATGAATATACCATTCCATAACTCTAATCCATATCATGCTTTTCCAAAGAACCAAACAACACCAACAATTGAGTATTGTGAGATTTTCCAAATCCATGGGCATGGGCCTAGACAGTGCCCCATTATGCAGAAATATTTGATAGTACCAAATATAGTACACTGTGAGTTTTGCGCATCTACCACACATACTACCTATCAAAGTAGAGATTTGGATGTGCTTGCAGACAGGTTGGACCGAACAACATTCAGGGTGAATGAAAACCCTCAGGGATGGAGAAGAGGTCGAGCCAGAGGAGAATTCAAAGGAGGAAGAACCAGGTAAAGAGGGCCAAGAAGATTTTATAACTATGATGAGCAAGACCATATGGATAGAGAATGTCCTCATACGAGGTGGCCATGGTGCTCCCACTGTAGAACCAATGGGCACGCAACTGAAGACTGCCCATAACTAATTGCAAAATGGGAAGATCAGGTACGTCAACGAGGAAATAAAATCATCAGTTCAGAAATAAAGAGAGTTAGTAAAGGAAAATTACCCAACCTCAATGTTGTTACTCGAGGAGGATTAAAGACATGAGCTGATTCTAATAATCTACCTCAGATCCAGAAAGCAACACCTAAGGAAGACAGGTATGACCCTCTAAAATAAAAGTTGTTCTTTAAAAATTCCATAGAAGTATTTTAGAATATCCCTAGCCCTGAGATGAAAGAGAAACCCCCAAAACCTATTATTTACCCTAAGATTACACAAGCCCCTACTTCACCCCCTGTACCCAGAAACCCTGTAGTCACACCGAGACAACCTGAGTAACCTCAAAATGTAGTCGAACTTTGGTTTCAATTATTATCTGATATTCTTGGGAATGGCCAATTAACTGAGAAGTTGCACAATACACTATACCTAATTTTAGGGAATGAAGAACCCACAGAAGCAGGAATAAGGACCAACCTTCCTGAGAAGATTACTTAGAGGGTGCAGAGAAGGAAATTACGAATTGGAAAAGAATTTAGACTAATAGCCCATTTAGACAAATTTGAGATTAAGGATGGCATGTTGGATCTAGGATCTAATGTGAACATTCTGCCTGAAAAGACTTGGGATGCCATAGGAAAACCCCAGTTGACATATTCCCCAATCCATCTAAGGATGACCAAACAATATTGTATTTTCCCCATAGGAATACTGGAGAATGTGGAAATATATGTTGTGGGAGTTAAGACAATAGATGACTTTGAGGTGATTGATATCATGGAGGATAAGGACCCTTTCCCTGTACTAATTGGGATTGATTGGGCCTATGAAAACTATGCAATAATAGAAATAAAGAAAGACACCATGACATTTGAAGCAGATGGAATCAAGGTAGTTCAACCCTTGGATTGATATGTAGGTGCTAGATATACGGAGCCAACATACAACAATATGGAGGGAGAATACTTGGATTAGTTGTAGACTGTAACAACATGAACAAGAGACAATTAATAAATCCTACTGTTGATGGATTGGTAAGTTGGATGAGTATACAATCAATGGACGAAGATTCAAAACTGGCATTTGGCAGTTGGCAACAAGGCTCATATGAAATATTCTCAAGGAGATGCACGACCATCAAAGAAACTAGATGGGCTAGGGCCAAGGTCAGAGAACACCAATATATGATGGTACCTTAGGAATCAATAGTTTTCTGCTCAGCATGGAATAAAGGTAGTGGAATATCAAAGGATCTCAGTAGTATATTTAGCTCTCCAGGATACCCCTGCCAGATTGTGGGCCAGTCATAAAGCCTCACTCAGAAATTGGGACGATGTGAAGCAAGCTATCAAGTATAGGTTTCAAAATAAGGAGCAATTGGAATCAGAGATGCAAACAGATTTCCAAGTTACGCAACTGCTCAACGGAGAATCTCATCCTACAACACATATTGAACAGTGCGTGACACAGTGTCAAGTTGCAGAAATAACCTCTCTCTTCTGGGTTCAGGTATTTCCCCACTCACTAGGTCCAATCCTGAAATTTTGGTTTATACATGAAGAAACCAAAAGACAGACCAACGAATGGAAAATGTTGGCAAATCATTTTTGCAAGGACTTCTCATTTACAAGTAAGTACCCTGAGATTGAAGTAGTCCTACAGAGAATTAAATAATTTCTCTTTACATACAATAGTAATAAGAAAATCAAACCTAGTAGTATGTGAAAAACATTTCTGACAACTTCAGACTAATCTTCACCTAAACTCAAACAAGAATCCTATAGAATGCTATAAGATTAGCTGGGATTCAGAAAGCCCAGATGATTTAGAGGAATTGAGAAACCTAGCCATTAAAGAGACAGAAGGGAACAGGGAAATCAAGAACATCATACCCAGTCAGACTGATAGTTCTTATAATCACCCATAAAGTTGTGTAAAGTCAATATAGAGACCTCAGAGCAACCTAAGATAGCTATGGTGGGAGATTACTGGGACAAGCAAACTAGTCAAGAAATACAAAGTTTGTTCGGGAATATGAGGATTTGTTCCCAACGACCTTTTCAGAATTAAATGGGATCAAAGGAGTTATGGGAGAAATGAAAATCAAATTAAAATCAGGATCGAAGCCTGTGAGGCATAGACCATACCACCTTAACCCTAGAGTAAAAGAGAGGGTTGAGAAGGAGATAGAAAATATTTTGGAAGCCAGACTTATTTTTGCAGTGCAAGAAGCAAAATGGGTCAGCCCAATAGTCATCCAAAGCAGGAAAGGCACATAGGATATCATGGTTTGTGTAGACTACAAAATCCTTAACTATGCCTGTGTGCATGAGCCTTTCCCAACACCTTTTACTGATAAGGTGCTAGAACATGTTGCGGGGAAGGAAGCGTACTCATTTAAAGATGGATTTTCAGGGTACCACCAAGTAAGGATTTCCAAAGAGGACAAAAATAATACCACATTCATAACAGAATGGGGGTCTTTTGCATACAATATGATGCCATTTGGCTTAAAGAATGCCCTTGCAGTTTTCTCCAGGATTGTAATAGTATCTTTTAGAGAGTTCATTCACAAGTTTATAGAAGTCTATATGGATGATTGGATGATATAAAATCTTCTCAAGGAACATGTAGCATTGTTAAGTTTGATGTTTGACTGATGCAGAGAATTGCATATATCATTGAATCTCAGAAAGTGTATCTTCTATGTACCACATGGAAATTTTTTGGGACACATAGTATTCCAAGAGGGAGTACTGGTAGACCCAGCCAAAGTCATGGTTATTGTGAATATGACACCACCTACGAGTGCTAATAAGTTGCGCTCCATGCTGGGACACACATGGTACTATCGCAGGTTCATCAGAAGATATGAAAACATTATTGCACCTCTGGAAAATCTATTGAAAAAGGATGAAATTTTCCAATGGACCCTAGAATGTGATAATGCATTCAAGACCCTAAAGGAGAAGCTCAACACAACACCGATCTTGATATTCCCAAATTGGGAAAATGAATTTCATGTTCACCTAGATGCTTCAGGTATTTCCTTAGGAGCTATGATAGCACAACCTAAATGGAGCCATGTATCATCCTATCTATTTTGCGAGAAGCAAGTTGTCACAAGCCGAATAAAATAACACGATGACAAAAAGGGAGGGTTTAGCCATGATTTATGCTTTGCAGAAATTTAGGCATTATTTGTTAGGTTCTCATTTTAAGTTATTTACTGATCATTTTGCATTGAAATATCTAGTTAACAAACATGTATTGGAAGGGATAATTTGTAGTTGTTTTCTACTATTTCAAGAATTCTCTTTTGAAGTAATCATTAAGCCTGGAAAATGCAACATAGGACCTGATCACCTGTCTAGATTAGAGTCAGGGGAAAGTGGCATAACAGTCGACAATAAGCTCCTAGATACATATTTGTTTTGGATTGAGGCCACACCAGAGTATATGGAAGACATAACAGTCTTCTTAAGTACATGAGCCTACCCAAAAACATATTCTGCAACCCAGAAATGCCACATGGTTGTTAAAGCTGTAGACTATCAATTGATTGTAGGGAAATTGTATAAATTGGGACTAGATAGTATCCTCATAAGATGTGTCTTGGATCATGAAAGGCACGATATACTGTGGGAGTGCCACAATGGATTTGCGAGAGGTCATGTAGGAGGAAAGGCCACCGTGCAGAAAGGTCTCCAAGTTGAGATATGGTGGGAAACGCTCTTCAAGGATGCAAAGGTATATGCTAGATCATGTGATGTTTTTCAAATAGTGGGTAAGCCATCATGATGAGATGAATTACCACTTCAACCAGTTAGAGCTTTGCAGGCAATTGAGAAGTGGGCAGTTGACTTCATTGGACTTATCAACTCCACATATAAGCATTCAAAGGCTAGATAGATTATTACCACAACTGACTAACTTACACATTGGGCTGAGGTATAAGTTATTCAAGACCACTCAACCAATATTGCTTCTAGGTTCATTTTTGAGAATATTATCAGTCGATTTGGATTTCCTAGGAGTTTAACCAGTGACCAGGGAGCTCATTTTATTAGTAGCACTATAGAAAAGCTTACAGTAGAGTTCCTGATCCAACATCACAAAAGCAACCCCTACCAACCACAAGCCAATGGAACAATAGAAACGTTTAACAAAATTATGGAGAGAGGGTTAACAAAGATTTGTTGCGCAAACCGAGAATATTGGGATGATAGAGTTCCAACAATACTATGGGCTTATAGGAAAACCACAAAGAAACTCCAAAGGTACACTCCATTTCATCTATTTTATGGGAAAGAGGTTGTGGTGCCTGCAAAATTCATCACTCTAAGTTTGTACATTAAACAGACTTATGGAGTTGCACAAAGACTTATGGAGTTGCGCAAAGACTTATGGAGTTACAAGAACTCGAAGTGACCAGGTTCTTAGCAGACTTCCATCAATCGGTTGAGAAAGCAAGGAAAAAAGCTTGGCACAATAGACACATTAAGACTAAAGTATTTTTGCAAGGAGACAATGTCCTACTCTATGACAGTCGGTACCAGAAGAATCCTGGCAAGTTGCGTATGCATTTTTTGTGACCATTTATAGTTGCAGATATTCGACCTTCATGAGAAGTCAAACTTGCACAAATGGATGGTATGCTACGACTGTGATGGGTGATCTAAAATTATGAAGAAGACTTGAAAAACTTGAATAATTATTGCAAGTTAAATATTATGTGTTTAAAGCAACAGGATCAGTTTGCAACACATAGATTAAGGATTACTTATGCAAAATACACATAGACAACAACATAAAAATTGAACATAACACATGTGCACAAAAATTGATAAAGGAGTTCACCCCTCTTATGGGCTACATCTCCTGGTCCAGCTTCCAATGGATCATTATTAATAATTTCTCAAAAATTTCTCAAAAACATGTCTTACAATGCTCAAACTGACAAACTGACTGCTCCAATGGCTTCCCAGCGTCCCAAAACCCCTGTCTGGGCTCTTTCGACACCTCAATCGGTCGAAAAATGAAAAAGTTAGGCCTCCTGGAAGTCTCCCTCTTCAAGCTTGCTATCTCTGGTTCTACAATTCACACCCCCTTGAGTGAACCTGGGTCACACGCTCTTTTAAGCACAAAAAACCAGCACTGGGTGTAACCGTGCCAACGGTGCAAACCGTAGAACGATTAAGGCATCTCCAGCCCCTAACCGCCTAGGCACCTGGGCACATGGGCATGTGACCTCGCGCGTTTGATAAAAGGTGGTTATTTAGTTACACAACTGTGTAACTCCCCCCGCGCTCCACCTCGGGGTCATATGCAATGTAAAAGAACCGTGGGCCAAACCCCACGTAAATGTTACAACCACGCGCACAAAACCGTGGGTTATAGTGCTAAAACCCCGCGCAAATGTATTAACACATTTTACAATAGTCCACGGGCTATATGGTTTACTCTGTGCACAATTCGTTAACACTGCCCCATATACCATATGGTCACATAGTTTACAATGGAACCACGGGTCGGGGCTAAGCCCCGGCCCGCCCCCCTTTCCAATTAATACAACACATAAATTTAAATAGATGCATGTTGACTTCCATAACAAGGACCATCGGCGGGAAAGTTGGTTATTGGAATTTGTAAAGGCACTATGTGGAGGAGAGGTCCGGGGGTCGAACCCCGTGGCCTCCAACATTTTATACATAAACTCCTTAGCCAACCAGTGAGCGACACGTGGCACCCTTGGATTGGGCGACGTATCCTCCTATTATTGGCCACCCAATGACACGTGTCAACATCCGACTTGCCCAAAATCGACCAATCAACATCTGCCACATCACCATCGTACGACCTGTACGGTCCTGCCACATCACCATACAGACTGTACGGATTGTATGGACAGGTACAGTCAGCATCCAAAATTTTTGCTTATTTGGCTTGGTGGACAGATCGTGATATCTTCTCCATACAGACTCTGTTTGAGAAAGTAAATATACCACCGGAATCAGGAAGACGAGACAGACGCAATGGCACTATTTTCGTCGCATTCCAAGCACTTTGAAAATTGAGCAAAATTTGATCCCCTGGTCACACCTCCCCATTGGGAAGCTTTTGGACCTCCAAAAGACTATCTCAGTCTATGTGAAGATGAGGGTATAGTTCCCTCACCCTTC
>ML851916.1:18631-30724 GCA_009831015.1 Picea engelmannii
CTGCGACATCATGTTCCATTCCATCATGACCTTCATCATATCTCTCAACTGTATGATAGTCTGCCTGAAGTCTTCCTCTTCAGCCGGAACACGTTCATGGTCTTCTGCATGAGCCATGCTTGGTGAATGTCTCTCTGCAACTTACGGTGAATGAAACTGCTTCCTCCTTTTCGGATAAGAACTTGGATCCACAAGTTGACCTTCTCCTCTTGCGAGTTTCAACCTTGTGAGCATCAGAAACAAAACTTGCAAACAATCAAGTCTTCAAAACCAGTGCTCTGATACCAACTTGATCTAAAATTATGAAGAAGACTTGAAAAACTTGAATAATTATTGCAAGTTAAATATTATGTGTTTAAAGCAACATTATCAGTTTGCAACACATAGATTAAGGATTACTTATGAAAAATACACATAGACAACAACATAAACATTGAACATAACACATGTGCACAACAATTGATAAAGGAGTTCACCCCTCTTATGGGCTACATCTCCTGGTCCAGCTTCCAATGGATCATTATTAATAATTGCTCAAAAATTTCTCAAAAACATGTCTTAAAATTCTCAAACTAACAAACCGACTGCTCCAATGGCTTCCCAGCGTCCCAAAACCCCTGTCTGGGCTCTTTCGGCACCTCAATTGGTCGAAAAATGAAGAAGTTAGGCCTCCTAGAAGTCTCCCTCTTCAAGCTTGCTGTCTCTGGTTCTACAATTCGCACCCCCTTGAGTGAACCTGGCTCACATGCTCTTTTAAGCGCAAAAACCCAGCACAGGGTGCAACCGTGCCAATGGTGCAAACCGTAGAACGGTTAAGGTGCCTCCAGCCCCTAACCGCCTAGGCACCTAGGCGTATGGGCATGTGACCTCGCGCGTTTGATAAAAGGTGGTTATTTAGTTACACAACTATGTAACTCCCCCCGCGCTCCACCTCGGGGTCATATGCAATGTAAAATAACCGTGGGCCAAACCCCACGCAAATGTTACAACCGCACGCACAAAACCGTGGGTTATAGTGCTAAAACCCCGCGCAAATGTATTAACACATTTTACAATAGTCCACAGGCTATATGGTTTACTCCGTGCGCAATTCGTTAACACCGCCCCATATACCATATGGTCACATAGTTTACAATGGAAGCACAGGTCGGGGCTAAGCCCCGGCCCGCCCCCCTTTCCAATTAATACAACACATAAATTTAAATAGATGCGCGTTGACTTCCATAACAAGGAACATCGACGGGAAAGTTCGTTATTGGAATTTGTAAAGGCACTATGTGGAGGAGAGGTCTGGGGGTCGAACCCCGCGGCCTCCAACATTTTATACATAAACTCCTTAGCCAACCAGTGAGTGACACATGGCGCCCCTGGATTAGGCCACGTGTCCTCCTATTATTGGCCACCCAATGACACGTGTCAACATCCGACTTGCCCAAAATCGAACAATCAACATCTACCACATCACCACCATATGGCCTGTACGATCCTGCCACGTCATCGGACAGACTATACGGATTGTACAGACAGGTATAGTCAACATCCAAAAATTTTGCTTGTTTGGCTTGGCGGACAGATCGCGATATCTTCTCCATACAGACTCCGTTTGAGAAAGTAAATATACCACCGGAATCAGGAAGATGAGACAAACACAATGGCACTATTTTCATCACATTCCGAGCACTTTGAAAATTGAGCAAAATTTGATCCCCTGATCAATGGGTGAATGGCACTCGCCTGAAACCCTATATGTCTCAGAACTGAGAAAAAATGATTGTTTCTATAGTCCCAAGGAGCATTTATAATAGTTAGATTTGATTTTTTTGCAATTTTGTAAATTCAATTAATAAAATCAATGTGTGCAGTGTTGCGTTGCGACATGTAGTTCATTTATTTTTCTATATAAGTGGTGTTGGATGCAGAACTGGTTACTCAGTAGTGTAGTATCATGGGTGTAAAGAACCCGTTAATGACAGTCATTAATATTACGGGGACCCCTTTGTGGTCAGAGGGAGAACGAATCCGAACACAATCTGAGTCCATGTGCCACACAAACCTAGTTTAGTCACAACCTTTATTGCTATTATGGTACCATGTCTGAATTTATTTAATCAATAAAGCCATGATATGTGAATATGCCATTGGAATTCGCATCAGGATTCCCATCCGTCAAACGGAAAGGTCTCAAATAAACCACGTCCCTGTCCAACTTGCACATTAAATGCCAGAATCATCCAATAGGATTTACCCTGTTAACCTGTCCCGTCGGACAACTCAGATCCAAGTTACGTCCATATGGTCATGATGAACAATAGTTATTACTGAACTTTCCAACTAATCTCGAGTATAAGTCTCTGAGAACTCACCGTAGAACACATTGTTTTCAAAGAACTTAGCGATTTTCAAATTCTGAAGAGAGAGAAAGATTGTGTATCCATGAGACCCTTAGTTGTGACCACCAAATCCTTGTTTCTCCACAAAATTTGATCATATCCATAACCCATAATGCTGAGAGCTACATGAAGTTGAGGCACCATCTCCAAAGACATAGTACTAGATGAGCCCTACGACCCCTGAGTCGAGGTCGTGGGTGATCTAAAGAGGAAGGTGGAGTAGGTCAAACTCCTTGATCTTGACTTAACAAACCCAATCTTGTTGCCGTCGATGAACATAGATGTCTTCTGGAGTATCGCTCCAGACAATTTGGGAGGCATGCAGTTCATGCCAAAGCTTGAATTTATCAACCTATTCAACTCTACTATCATGAACCTTAGAAACCTGCCACTATTTGGTACTACTGGTGATGTTGCATGGTGCACCAAATTCCTGATCAATAGGGTGCATGACTGAAGTCTCTGGTTGGATAGGTGGTATCTAATCCACGATGAAGACATTCATCAAATTACTAGACTGTCCCTCGAAGTCGAGGAAGTGTGTAAAGGATTCTAGGGTCCCAGTAAGCATGGAAAGAAGAAAGGGGAGCCCAGCCTCTATGAAAGGTTCCACACGTAGAGGGAGGGGGGGGGGCATAACCAAAATTGACCCCATATTACCAGAGACAGTCAGGACTGGCTGCTACATCATATCTAACAAGGTTATGAGGTCATATTATAAGGGAGAATGCATGCAAGATGCATTATCGGTAACATATTTTTGCACGAATGGTGTTGTATTCAACTGGTGTAGTTACCTACTAGAGGAACTACTTGTGGCTTGCGAGGAAGCCCAGGAGAAGGGAGGCACCTTCACATACAGATACTTTTTGATGGCGTTTAGAATGCTAAAGTGGAAGCCACCTTCTGGAATACCATTGGCGCTAGCAGACAAGGGGTGCCTTGCGAAGATGTTTGAGCTCTGACATTCTAGGATGGACTCAAGGAAAACAGCCTTCAACAACACGATGTTCTCCAAGTGGTACAATGGGCTTATCGATGCAATGCAGAGGTTGCACATTCTACATGACCTCCTCAACTACAACACGAGGAACATTGACTTCAACATGAACCACCACCATACATTTTTATGGCCGAGGCATCCCAATAGGGAAGAATTCCATTCGAGGATGTTGCCATTCTACCTAGATGAGGAGACTTTCGACAAAGAGGTAATGTCGTGGCCTGGAGTTAAACACAAGATGCGCAAGTCAAGGATGCACTACATTTTTCCTATCGATTTGCTGAAGAATAAAGGAAATGAAGTAGGGGTAGGACCAAGCTTAGGCTCAGAGGCACCGAAGAAAGAAGATCTGACACAGTCGAACTCTAAAGAGGAGGAGGAGACGCATCCCTTAGAGTGAAAGAAGAGGACACTTCTTATGTTTCCACAACTACCATATAAATCCATGTTGAGAGGTAAGTATGTCAATGAGATTATGAGCATTACATTCATTACAAAATGAGTGGAGAATAATTTTAGAACCGAGCTCTCGCCAAACAAAAATCTGAACCCCCAACCCCTTTCATCCACCATGCCCTGCACTTTCTCAATGGTCTAATCAACGCTCATCATCCATATTTAGGATGACCCTGAGCCTGACACCCTTCCATCCACCATCATCATTAAGTACCCTCCATCACCACCACAACCCCAAAAACCACTAGTCCACCCCAAACCACTATTCTAGAGCCGATGCAGCTCGATCCCCCAGAACAACCAGAGCGAGAACTCCTAGAGACAAACCAGAATTTTCCTGAGTAGAGACCATAAGTTACTGGTCCAAATCTAGAAGTAACAATGTAGAGATTGCAACTAACTAGTCCAAACTCGGATTCCTAGGACTAGCAGATCGTGCCTTTTGTGCAGAAAAAGGACACTCAAACGGTGGAGGAGTCACGAGCTCAAGGTTCCCAACACATCTCCTCAATGACCAAGGTTGAGGGTGGCTAGGGAAGTGAAACTATGGAATTAGACGGAAGTAAATAGAAGGAGATACCAGAGGTTCAGAAGGAACCCACATCAACTTCCAGTAAGAGAGCGACATCTGCGCAGGAGAATATGGAGCTGGTTCTCCAAAACCCTCAGGAGTGTGCAGAGTTGTTGCAAATCTACCTAGCCATAACAGAGGTTCTGACAATTCTGCCATCAACATCGAGGTTGAGGCTGGTTCCAGGACCATGCACAAGGGAGGAGGGAGTGGAGACTCCTTCAGAACACTCAATGACCATTGGAATTCCACTGTAGACGTGAGTACCCAGGGATGCAACACCGTCTTCTCTTGACCTTGCAAAATGTCCAACAACACACTTGGTTGGAATGATCAAAGCATCAATTAATCAACTAGAGAAAAGGCTCCAGTAGGCAGAGAGGTCTGCAGAGTTCACAAGGGAGGAAGCATTCCTTGCGCAAACATGCATAAAACAAGAGGAACATGCAAATATCCAGGTCAAGCATAGACTGGAAAGAGTCCAAGAAAGGCTTGTTGAAGCCTGTTCGAAGAGTCATAAGGTCACACCCCAACTACCTGAAGCCAATGATGGATGAGAGCTAGGGCATTAGATTGAACTGATCCAAGGAGCATGGTGAAAATTGGTCAATCACGCCGAGCATATGGAAGTGTAGTTGTGGAAAACTTAGTAAGAAGCAGAGCAACAACATCGGAAGCTACAGGAGCAGATGGAGAAGATAGTGCAAGAAGGCAACAATGCTCGAGCATCACTACGTAAGCGCACAAATGAGTGCACAAAGATTTTCAAAGAAGTTAGTGATTGGATGGGCATCATTGCTAGATGCAACCCGAACTTGGAGGATGTGTGCACCATAATCCATGTGTTGAATGAAGAAATTGCAGCCATGATGGATCCGATGGAGAAACAACAAGCGTTTGATGAGATCCATCAAGCGGACTGTTGGGGTCCTATAATCACAAGTGATTTGATTTTTTAGCTATCTATTTGGCATTGCTCTCGTGATGAAGACATCTGGCTTGTTGGGCTCGGTTGATTTCACTTCTCCCTCCATCCATTTTGCATGATCCTTCATCACCCTGCTGGACCCTTCATTCTCTCTCCCTTCATTTCTTCACCTCTCTGCCAATTTCATCCATGCATGAATAAACAAGCTTAGGATAAAAACAATAGGTTAATAATATACAATTAGTGGAATTTTTAATATTAATCAACATAGTAGAGTTAATTTAATTAGGTTAATAGTAATGTTAAGTGTAGTTAGATTAATAAAACTAGGTTAGGGTTGTTAATAATAAATGAAATACCAATTAATTAAATCCTAGGCTTGTAACTAATTAACATTAATTAATTAAATAATTAAACTAAAAAACAAAACCTAAAAAAATAAAACAATTTAAAAATTAAAACATAAAACAAAGTTTAAATAACAAATAAAACTATTAATAAAAAACATTAAATAAATAAAAACAATATAACAAAACAAAATATAATAAAAAAAAAAACAATAATAAAACATTACAAAACAATTAGAAAACAATTAAAAAATAAAACAATTAAAAAACAAATAAAGAAAAATGAAAACACGTAAAACAAAACAAAATAAAATAAATACATATAAAACAAAACACATAAAACAAAAATAAATAATAAATCAAACCAATCCTAACTCCCATACCCCATATGTCCCATATCGCAAAACAAAATTAAATCAGCGTCCGTAAATTTTTCTGGACCCCCTGCCTTCCAAGCTTTAACGAGGGGGGGTGTTCGGGAAGTGAAACCACCCTTCACAATTGTCACCTACACAAGATTTCGGACCCGCCCCCCCAATACCACTTACCACCCTAGAGGGGGTTTGGAATACCACCTTCCCCTAAAAAAACTACTTTTCGCCGAATTTTACCAGTCCACTTCAAAGAACATTTTCGGGAAAACCAGAAGGAATTTTGAAAAATCGAGAGAGGTGTTTCTCTAAACTGGGATGAAATTCAATAACCTCTCTCTGTTTTTGTACAGGTGTCAGAAATTGGGAGAATAAAAGCCATCTCTGAGCACTATTTTCCAGGCTTCCATTTTTTCCTATTTTTGTGGCAGATGTTTTAGAAAGATGGAGATGAATTGTGAAAAAATGAAAGAGGTTGTTTTTCATCATAGGATAAAGAAAAATAACCTCTTCCATATTTTTCACATCTTCTACGGATTGGGAGAATATAATATTTCACTGGACCCTATTATTTCAAAACTTCAAGAGGTAGAAATTCAAAAGAGACAGATGGCAGAGGGATCAAATTGACAGATGTAAATGAAATCAAAGGCACAAAGACACCTAACAACCAAATATCAACAGTCAATCACCGAATCTGGACTCTACTGCCCGATTTCAACATAAATAAGCTCAGTCAACATCAAAAGATCAACATCACATCAGAACTTGAAGACATGTTTTCAACAACCTCCATTAAATTAAGCACCAGAATTCCAAGAAGATCTACATGATCTCTATATTTTGGTAATCTGAATCGTTTGTAAACAACTAATAAATACTTCACATTTCTAAGTATTAAGGGTTTGACCTTTGTGAAAGGCTACCTGGGCCCTGCAAACTTTGGGGGAAGGGAAACCCCTGCAAATATATGGAGGCCATGCTTATTTCTTTATGAGATTAATACATCAAGCCTATTTATGGACTGAGATTCATCACGGTGCTTATGTTCAGAATTGTTCCTTCTCTATTTTATTTGTTTATCTTACAACAATTTTCTAAGAGAAGTGTGAATGTAGTTCATCTTTATTTGGTGCTCCTTTCACCATAGAATATGATTGTTGTGTATTTCTGATTCACTGTTACATAATTCATCCATTTCTAGATGCTCTATTTCAGCTGTTAGATTTATGTGTTTATTCTTTTGCAAATGCATGTAGGGATTCACCCATGATTATGTCCCTATTATGTAGTGTTTTTTGTGTATTTTTTCATAGTTTTCCTTCCAGGATTCATCTTTGGTTAGATTCCCCATTTGGTTGCCTGCCTCTTGTCTTTCTTCTTCTAAAGCTACCATAAGAGATTCATCCTCTGCTAGGTGCCTCTTATTGCAGTGGGATTTACTCTCTTTCAGACCACCTCTACATCATTTTAACCTGCTGAACAAGGTGCCTATTTTTCCTCATCATTTCAAGGAGGTTTTTAGCATGTGGTAAACTGTGAACCATTGAAGTTCATGTCCTGAGTCCATTTCCCAATGGCCTATTTTCTTTGATCCAACCAAACCATTTAAAAAACCAAACCCTGTACTATCATAACTAGCCTAAAATTCCCAACAAACAAAACTAAATCATACAGAGAGATGCGTCTCTAAGTCTTGGAGGGCTATATCCTTGACTCCAAAGTGGTTTTTTAGTTACCTCTTCCCATTTCTTGTTCAGCCTGAGAAATTACATAGTGCTAACATAGTGGCGACTCCATTGAGGAATGTTCCATAGAAAACATGTCAAGTTCTAGATCTGATTATTGATGGCGGACAACGATCAAACAAAACAAGGTTGAATCATCCACCTGGCGATTCCAATCAACTCCAATCAGTTTCAAAGACTCCATTGGAGGAAGAACCTGAAACAATGACAAGACAATCTGAAAAGATCAGGTATGCAATTTGAAATTTTATCTAAGACATAATTGGTTTTAATTTTAATAATTTCTTCCCTTTTTGTGAACCTGGTCAAGACTATATTGCTGAAACTCATGTTGATCAAATTCAACCTAAGGACCCTCAAGATATCGAGCCTAGTTTTACAGCCCCTATACATACTCCTACACCTGCAAATATTCTAGATAGATACAAGCCTCTTATCTTACCCCCTATACTCCATGATTTCCCTATCAATCACTACAAATATATTCCCAGGTTTGATGGAGAATATGGTAACATCACTGCTGAGAAACACATTCAGGGTTTTGAGATTTTGCTTGATTTGTTTGAGGTGGAAGAATATTATGTCTGCATCAGATTTTTTGCTCTATATTTGCAAGACAGAGCTAAGGAATGGTTCAAAAGTTTGTCAGCTGCAAGCATCTCCAATTTTCATTAGTTTGTAGAAGTCTTCTTTGGCAAATGGGAGATCAAGATAAATATTTTTCTCATTTTAGAAGAATATGATCATTTGAAAAGACATCCAGGAGAGACAGTGCAACACTTTTCATCAAGATTCAATCAAGTTTACAATTCCATGCCTACCAATATAAGACCACTTCCCGGTTTATCTTTCTTACACTACCCAAATGTCTTTGATCCAGAGATGACATTTCAATTGAGAGAAAGGAACACTACAACACAAGGAAATGCAGGATAATGCAATTAGTGTGGAATCTAATTTCCTGATCAAAAGGTTAAGGATGAAGGAAGAAGAAAGAGATAACATTCAAAAGGAGCAGATGAAATCTTCAAAAGAAAAACTAGACATTCTTGCCAGCAAAATGAAAGAAATTATGCATAAAGTCATCATAGGAGATGGAATTGTTGTTCAAGGGAATCCTGTTCCATTGGTTATAGAGAAAGAAAGGGTTACTGTTCCCAAACACTTTGCAGCTCACCCTTGGTATCATGGATTGCAAAATTATTATTTCATGTATTCCATTCACAACATAGTCAAAGATGAAACTCCAACTTAGCTTGTAGAAGAGAAATCAAATGATATGATGTGTATGTTTGATGAAATTTCTTTCATGGATGATCTACCCAAGTATGTTAAATATGTTGAGAATTAAACCAAGGTGAATTCTTCAAAACCATCAACAACATATTGTTGGGAGGAAGAAGATCAGTTGCAACTCAAATATGACAGTCATCTTGTGCATAACAATTATGATAGAAATGTGCAAAATGCAGAAAATATTAGAGTAAGTGGAAAGGCTTTACCCTTATGTTTCTCTTCATTTCAATTTCTGAGAGAAAAGTATAAACTAGTTGTCGGTAGTAAAGATGAAGAATGTTATGATCACTCAGTTGAAGATGTCATTGATGATATGAAAGTTGTTCTAGACCCATAATTGCATCCCTTGAGCTACATTGATTTTCAAATTCCAGATGAAAGCTTAGAGCCTGACACAGAATATGAGTTAATCTAAAATAATTCTGTACGATTAAGCTTTAAGTCATTTCAGTTTTTAAAGAATAATATTGATCATGTCCTAAATGATAAGCACATAGAAAACTATGAAGTGTCATTGGAACCAATGCAATAGTCATCCCAGTTCCTACATGATCCAATAGTTGATGTGTTGTATGACTTGTGTTGTCCAAGTCATGTTTCATTTTCCAGTTATGGACTTAAAAGCGGTTATGATATAGACATGCTTAGGTAGTCTCTTTCATGTTCCGTTTCAAAAGGAGTCTCATTTCAAAGTTCAACAGCAAATTTGTAGCCATATCAGGAATTGTATAATGATGTAAAAAACATATGTGTCATACCCAATTCTGACCATAAATTTGTTGAAAGTCAAGAAATAGGTCGTGTCTTTCTCAATCCCATAGAAGACTACATGGAATATTTTTTCAGCATAAATGATCAATCATGTTTTCAACAGTGGCCATTAAACTTTGCAGTTTTGATTCTGTGGACACAAGATCAAGTTGTCCTTTTGATTGTGCTAACAAGCAGTCAAGCAGTCCACTTGTTTCAACAACTACTTGACTGGCTTCATTGACATTTTTGTATTATTTGATTCAACATGATTTTTAGTAGTATAGGGTAGGTAGTAGTGTGCAAATAAGCTCAACTCTTTGAGCATCCCTTTCAACAATTTTTTTAATCTCAATTTGAAATTTCAGTCTTCAGTTTGATTTGGTTTTAGTTGAAAGATCAGAACAGGTACAGGTTGTAGAATAAAGTTTTGGGATCAGCCCAACAGATAAAGAATTGGTCTACGTGTTCATAGTTCTGTGGCTCTTGTGACCTCTTGAAAGAGCTACCATCCACAGGTGGAGCTTATGTTGGGGTCCTATAATCATAGGTGATTTGATTTTCCAGTTATCTATTTGTCATTGCTTTCGTGATGACGACATCTGGCTTGTTGGGCTCAATTTATTTCACTTCTCCCTCCATCCATTTCTCCCGATCCTTCATCACCCTACTGCACCCTTCATTCCCTCGCCCTTCATTTCTTCACCCCTCTGCCAGTTTCGTCCCTGCATGAATAAACAAGCTTAGGATAAAAACAATAGGTTAATAATAAATGGTTAGTGGAATTTTTAATATTAATCATCATAGTAGAGTTAATTTAATTAGGTTAGTAGTAATGTTAAGCGTAGTTAGATTAATAAAACTAGGTTAGGGTTGTTAATAATAAATTAATTACTAATTAATTAAAACCTAGTCTTGTAACTAATTAACAATAATTAATTAAATAATTAAACTAAAAGACAAAACCTAAAAAAATAAAAGATAAAACAAAGTTTAAATATCAAATAAAAATATTAATAAAAAACATTAAATAAATAAAAACAATATAACAAAACAAAATATAATAAAAAGAAAACAATAATAAAACATTATAAAACAATTAGAAAACAATTAAAAAATAAAACAATTAAAAAAAATAAACCAAAATGAAAACACTTAAAACAAAATAAAATAAAATAAAGACATATAAAACAAAACACATGAAACAAAAAATAATAATAAATAATAAATCAAATCAATCCTAACTCTCGTATCCCATATGTCCCATATCCCAAAACAAAATTAAATCAACGCCCGTAAATTTTTCTAGACTCTCCTGCCATCCGAGCTTTAACGAGGGGCAGGGGGGGGGGGGTTCGTGAAGTGAAACCACCTTGGACACTTTTCACCTCCATGGGATTTTGGAACCCTCCCCAATACCACTTACCACCCTAGGGGGGGGGTCCGAAATACCACCTTCCCCTAAAAAAACTGCTTTTCGCCCAATTTTACCAGTCCACTTCAAAGAGCATTTCCAGGAAAACCAGAATGAATTTTGAAAAATTGAGAGAGGTATTTCTCCCAAATAGGATGAAATTCAATAAAATCAATCTATTTTTGCACAAGTATATGTAATTAGGATAATTGTAGCCATATCTCAACACTATGTTTCAAGCTTCCATTTTTTCCTGTTTTTGTCATGTTTTTGTGACAAATGTTTTGGAAATCTAGAGATGAATTTTGAAAAACTGAAAGAGGTTTTTTCTCATCACAGGCCAACGAACAATAACCTATTCCATATTTTTCACATATGATACGGATTGGGAGAATGGAATATTTCACTGGACCCTATTTTTTCAGAACTTTGGGAGGGAGAAATCAAAAGAGACAGATGGTAGAGGGATCAAATTGACATATGAAAATGAAATCAAAGACGAAAAGACACCTGAAAGCTGAATATCAATAGTCAATCACCGAATCCAGACAATACTGCTTAATTTCTGCATAAATAAGCTTAGTCATCATGAACAGATCAACAACACAACATAACTTGAAGACATGTTTTCAACAACCTCCATTAAATTAAGCACCAGAAATCCCAGAAGATCTACAAGATATCTATATTTTTGTATTCTGAATCCTTTGAAAACCAATAATAAATAATTCACATTTCAAAGTATTAAGGGTTCGACCTGTGTGAAAGTCTACTTGGGCCCTGCATATTTTGAGGGAAGGGAAACCCATGCAAATGTAT
>ML851919.1:23105-40062 GCA_009831015.1 Picea engelmannii
TTTTTTTGGGCACCTTGGTCTAGGCCTCCAATCATAATTCTTTTGGGGCTGACCTTGAAATATTTTCTCTTCCTTCACATCATCATCAAAATGTCTTGAAAACTATGATATCTCATAGTATTGTTGTGTTAGGTGACTAGGATAAAGATCAATTTCATTAAACAATACAACAAAATCATCTACAACATCATTCTCTACATCCATCTCTTCAATCTCATTATTCTCGAAAGGAGGTACAACTCTTTGATCCTCAACATTTCTCCTCTCTCTCTACACTATTTGAGCAACATTTATCGACCTTCTAAATTGATTTGTGTTTCTGTTTCCAACATCTTGATATGGCCTATTTTGTTGCTTGGTTTCCCATTTTAGCTTAGTTATCTATGAAGTTAGGTATTTCAAGGTCCTGGTCATCTCCTCTTGCTTTGGGTCAAATTACGTTGGGTTGGAAGAAGAAGGCAACTCTTCCCTCTTATTCTTTTTACCCCTATGTTGGGTGTAGGCCTATTTTGTGAAGAAAGTCTATTTTGGGTGCAGACATATATTTGGGAGAGAGATCTGTTTTGGGGAAAGACCTATTTTTGTAAAGAAAGACCTAATTTTGGAGCGCTTGCAACAGGTGGTAAGAAAGTAGCATGCAAAAGAAGGAAAAGCAACATACAGGAGGAAAAACAACATGGCGTGTAGGCATACAAGCCTAACTGTGATAGGGTTAGGGTTTTTAATAAAGATCGTAATGGATATAAGCCTACAAAGTAGTATAAATAAGGACCTAGGAGGTCAAGGTCAATGGTTTTTGTTGTTTCTCAAGAGGTTCACGAGGTTGTAGAGGTAAAAGGTTCAGGAAGTTCAAGAGTTCAGTCGATAATTGTAAGCAAGTTTGTAATGAGTCGTGTAGAAGAGTCAAATAGGTTAGTCTTTGAGGGTTAGGTGACATGATGAGGATCCTGGTGTGATCTTGATCCGAAAATATCTTTTACACGACCATGGTTGAGTTATTATGCATGTGTTCACTAACCAATCAGGAAGCTTAAAGAAAAAGGAAGAAGATAAGATAAGTTATCATAGCCATATAAACATGTGCAGATTTGAAATGAAGCAATAAACATCAGCAAACCATAACACAAATGTGATAACAGAGTTCGACAATCTTCGCCTACGTCTTTGGGCCTTGTCTCAGTAGGCTTTGCTTATTTCTGTTTGAAGATTTACAAGTACATCATGATAGTGCCAAAAGGTTACCAAAATGATCTAGTCATGTTCTATCAGATCTCATGAACCCATCAAAATTGATGGCATCCAAATCAGATGAACGAGCTTCCCAAAAATGGCCCGCAAAGGTGCGCTCCTCAATAGCTTCCCTGCATGACAATGGCTTTTGGCTCAATAATCCAACATCATGAACCTATTCTGAACCACCAATGATCTCCCGATGGCCTCAATAAGGCCTGGTTTATATATTTGTTTATCATAGCCCAACTTCCTCCCAATATCTGGCCTAAAAAAGGGCCCAATATCTCCCAAAAATGGGAAAAAAATATTCAAAAACACCCAATCTAGGCCAAACTATAGGAAAAATACCCACATGTGTAACAAATAATCAAAATTATCCCCCAGGGCTGGGTGCATGCTCCATTTTAGGGTCACATGGTATAAAAGGTGGCCAAGCGCCAGCCCAAAGGGCTATGCACTGGCCCCTAGCCTGAAAACACGGGTCACATGGTACAATATAATGGGAACACAACCATAAAATGTGCCTAGGTAATGGTTATAGCCCCCGAGTGAAATGGTGGGAAAGTGATCATGGTTAGCCCCAAATATTGGCACCTTTTTTTGATTGATCCATGGCCTGTGCCTTGGTATGGTGGAGTGCCTCTGATATGGGTAGTGGTTAGAGGTAACATGAAGAACCGCGGGCTGGGGCTTAGCCAAAGCCCCCTTCCGCCCCCATTTGATATTGTATGCACTTTAATTAATATAAAGTGGGATTGTATACACAAGTCCCAATGTGGCGTATTGGTAGTCAACATGTCCATAAGACTTTCCCCTACTAAGAGGTCACGAGTTCGAAACTTGACCACTCCACAATTTTTCCATAAGTCGAATGACCAACCACTGGGTGCCATGTGGCAACCCAAGTCTAGGCCACATGGCACCACCCTATTCGCCCATGATGTCTGTCACTTGTCAACAAGATATTGTTCTAGGTATTCTTCCTAGTCAACAACCTTTTTGAGTCAGCAACTAATCACATAATCACACCTGCCACATGTCTCCCTTTCAGTGGCAACATGTGTCACCTTCCAGTTGGTCCATCTGTACCTTCCACATCAATTGTCCACTATGCCCCTGCCATGTCAACTGTATGGACTGCTGCCATGTCAGCTGTACAAAATATTCCAACTGTGTTGTCATGTCAGTTGTACGACCGTACGACTTATACAACCAACTACCCGGTGGCACTGTACATACTGTACAATCACCCTTTTTTTCCTGTTTGGAAAAATGAATAGAACACACTATCAGGAGCATACAATGTCTGTTTGAGCTCGTTCAAGTTGTGTTGGATTCATATCAATGAGGCCTACAAACACGTCCGTTTTGAAGCCATTATAAGAACATTTATTTTTAGGCCTTTTTGAGCCCCATCAAGCTCCTGGATCCGAATCTAGATCAGATCTAGTCAGCCTCATAGAGGGTTCATATCCTCATTTTTATTGTATTACTGAAGATGTAATGTGTGCAATGCAGTATTTTACAGTAGAATAAATAAAATAGCGGAGAAGCTATATCTTTGTGGACGTAGCCCCAGGAAGGGGTGAACCAAGGTAAACCTTATGTTCTATGTGATTGTTAATGAATGCTTTAATTTTCTGTTGATCATTATCTTAAGAATGAATGGTTAAAGTATCTATATGAACATGCATGCATAGGTTTAAGGATGAATAAATCATATAAGTGGATGAAAAAATCATATAAGTAGATGAATTATTAACAAGGATAATGCATAAGGATGAAAGAATCCAACCACAATCCCCACTCATTCCTAGACTGCAACACATGAGTATTGTAGTTCCCCATAAAATCTATCTCGGGTGAGACTACGTTGTGCATCCTATGCGCAACGTTTCCTTCTAGTGTACCAGGAGGGCCAATAGTTTTGAGGGTTTTGTTGGAAACTTGGTTGAGATCAGAACCTAGGTCAGGCCAAGAAGAATATCAAGCCAACAAATAGTTCCGTTGCTAGCTGGAACTACACGAGATTGAGTGGACGAGATCTGTGAAAGAAATGCATGGAGAATGAAAGTATATATAGGAATGTTCAGGCCATGGAATCAAATGAAGGAAGATATTTAAATATGTTTGAAAACAAAGGAACTTGAGTTTGAGCAGAAGGACAACATAAGCCCTAAGTTAGCACTGCACAAAGATCTCAAAAAATACGTGTTTAGAGACTTGCATGAGGTATTTTCTGTGATTTCCCTCATTTTTTGCATGAGTGGTTATTGAGGTTAAAGGACAACCACCCTACGAATCGTATCAAGAAAATGGAGTGGAATCCTACAGAGATCACGTAGTTACAATGAGTTAATAACAAATTCACGCGTGCAATAGATTTTAGGTTAGAAATTATTGTTGCAGGGTTTATCACTGAATTTGCAGTAGATACCATGAAGTCCTACAATGCAACAGAGAAGGATTTTCTAAAAGGACCCAGAGGTAGGTACATAGTATTGTTGTATACTTCAATCATCATTTTATTGTATGACAATGGTGTGATCCCCATGGAATCAAACAACTAAACTTCCCTACGTGCATCGGGGAAGGGGGGGAGCACTGAAAAGAGGTTGAGATATGGATAGGAAGATGGATAAGGGAAAGAAGAAGGATTCCATGGAACCAATCATGATGGAATAAGATCAGATAAAGAAGATAATGGGAAAAGTTGGAAAGATGCGCAACAAAATACCCTACCAATATAAAATGAATAACAAGAAGAGAGCCATAACCGACAGAGAGGGATTGGTGAGTGATGAAGAAGATGTAGAGGATATTTGGGATATGGAGAAGATTGAGGAAATCCTACGTGCAAAATATGAAAGGAAATTAGGAGGTCCAAGGTCAGTAACAGAAGGTAGAAATCCAATCCATATCACCGTCAGTGTGGAACCTACAACCCCATGTATGACTAATACACCAAAAATAACACCATTGTTTGGACAATCAAATTTTAGTGGAAGAATAACAACATGACAGGGATCCAATCAAGGAACATAAACTGGGGAGAAATCTCAGGAAGTAACAGTCAATTATCTACACCACACAAAGGCATTAGTTCAACATAGTTCAAAATGGTAGGACATGATCCCACGATCAGACTACCAAAATTTTAGGGAGAGGCATAAGAGGACCATGAAAATCACTTATTCATTTGTTAGAGGATCTGGGAAGAAAAATAGATCATAGATGAGGATACAAAGCTCATGTAGTTAGCTATCACACTAAGAGACTGTGCACTGGACTGGTACATGAGTCTGGATGTAAACAATCCATAGGGAGTACCAAAGACTATCACAGATGTGAAAAACTTATGGTAAACGAATTTCAGAAGCCAAGCTCAAAAGACTAGTAAATGAATGAAATGATTGAAACCAGGAAGAAACCAGGTGAGTCTGTTTGGGGTATTGATCAAAGGTTCAAACATCTGAAAGGTAAGTTGAAATATGCAATTACTTACATGCAACATAGGAACTTATTTGTGAACTCACTGTTACCACACTTGAAGTATCCTTTAAGACAACATAAGTTCCAAACTCAGGTCGAGGCTTTGCAGGAAGCCTTTCAACTGGAAGAAAACCGACATAAGTAGATAGATCCAACATTATAGGAGCTGAGGTAGGATTTGAAGAATCTAACACTTCAACTTAACCAGAATAAGGGAAAATAGAAAAGAGAATTTTTTTGGTGTACACTATGTAGGACAGAAGGACACCATAAGAATGAATGTCCAAATTTTGTGTAGTACATGGAAATAGGGGTGCCAAACCCCTTTCCAACAAGAGGACCATGGTGCTATATTTTAATATGCATGGGCATGATCCATATCATTTTCCAATGATGCAAAAGTATAAGACAATACCAAAAAGTTCATATTGCAATTTTTACAAATCAGTGGGTCATGATGATAAGGATTGTAGAATGATGGAGATGATGAGAGAAATAACTTTAGAAACTTATAGGGTGTAAGAAGAAATGATGACAGGACAAGATGCACCTTAGTTCAGCCAGGTACCACCACCATACAACAATGCACAACCATAGTACAACAATGCACAACCATAGTACAACAATGCACAACCACAATACAATAATGTGCAGCCATAGTATAACCCCACACAGTATAACCAGGTACCCCAGTACAACACACCGCGGGGAGATCGATGTAGATACAAAGGTGGAGGACAAGGAAAAGGAGGATTTGGCTGAGGCGGAGGACCAATAGTGTGCCACAACTTCCAACAACCATGAAATTATGCAAGGGATTTTCACCTTCCACTGGTGACATGTATGTACTGTCGTGCAATAGACCATGACACAAAAGACTGCCCAACACTCTTGGGAAAGATCCAAGAAAAAAGGAACCAGAACAACTAGAATGTCAAGTGCATTTCTGTAGAATCCAAGGATGATGGCAGAAACATCAATATAGTCACTTGAGGAGGAGCTAAGACAATACCTAAGTAGCAAAACAAGATCCATCTCAACACCAATGGGTTAAGAAGAATACTAAGCCGCATAAGCAGTTTGACGCACAGAAAGAAAAGGAAACATTTAAGGAGGTCAGAAAGGAGATTCTCAAGAAGAATTTTGTGTCTACATTAGTCATGCAACAAAATCAGAACCCACCAATGTACGAGATTCCATCCTCAATGGACCATACCAGTAAAGGAAAACCTTTAGAGCAAGAAAGTACCATAAATACTTTTATGCAATCCTGTGTTAAGTTATTGAATGATCCATCATCTGTTAAGGTCTTACAAAATTTGCTAGAAATATGGGACAAAGAGGTAGAAGGGAAGTTAGAGCAGAAAAAAATCAATCATATCCATACAAGAAGAAGGAAAAGTAGAGAATTCAGATTGAATGCTAACATTGGGGATGTCAACATGGGAGATATTATACTGGATTTAGGATTTGAAGTAAATGCCTTTCCTAAGAAGACATGGAAGTGTATGGGAGAACCCACATTAGGCTATTCACCTGTCCAGTTGAAACTAGAAAATCAACAGAGAGGGTTACCAATTGGAAGGATTAAAGGTTATCATGTTATCATGTCGAAGAGGAAGAACCAGATGAAGATGATCCACACAACATTCAAATTACAGAGATTGAAGGAGAGAGAGAGGTGGAAGGCCTATCTATGAAGTTAGAAGCATTCACTGCACAAATAAAATTTAAGAAAGTCAATATTGGGACATATGACAATCCTAAAAGGGAAAGTATTGGATACTATTGAGATGATAAAACATTATAAAGAATAACGGAGTTACTACGCGAATACAGTGACATGTTTCCAACAACCTTTACAGATATGAAAGGCATAGCAGGGAAGCTAGGTGAGATGAAGATACCCCTCAAATCCAAGGCCATATCTGTTAGAAGAAAGTGAAAGTAGAAATTGACCAAATGTTGGAAGCTGGTATTATAGAACCAACAGAGGAATCTAAATGGATCAACCCCATGGTAGTCTAGGAAAAGAAGAAAGGGGGGATAAGGATTTGTGTAGAATTGCGGAAACTTAATGATGCTTGCTTACATGACCCTTTCCCTACCCCTTTTAAAGATGAGGTCTTAGAGACCATGGGAGGCAAGGAATCATATTCATTCACGGATGGATTCTTAGGATACCATCAGATCAAAATAGCTCTAGTGGACAGGTATAAGACTACTTTTTCTACAAAATGGGGATCCTACCAATATACAGTTGTGCCCTTTGGACTGAAGAATGCACCAACTATATTTTCAAGGGTAGTCATAGCTGCTTTTAAGGAATTCATACATTAGTTTATAGAAGTATATATGGATGATTGGACTATGTATAGTCTTTTGAAGGACCATGTAGAAGTGTTAAGACTAATGTTGGAAAGATGCAGGCAATGCCATATATCATTAAACATCAGGAAATGCATTTTTGGTACACCTTGTGGGATATTGTTGGGACATATAGTGTGTAAACAGGGTTTAATGGTTGACCCTACTAAGATTGCAGTCATTGTGAATTTACCAACACCAAAGTCAGTACGCCAGTTAAGAGAAACACTGGGACATACATGCTACTACATTACGTTTATAAAGGGGTATGCACATACTACTGCACCAATGGAAAAAATATTAAAGAAGGACACCAGATTTCAGTGGAATGAGGACTATCAACAAGGATATGACACTCTAAAGGATACGATGGTGAAAACACCTATATTAGTATTTCCAGATTGGGAAAAGACATTTCATGTGCACATAGATGCGTCAACAATAACACTTGGAGCAATTATGGTGCAGCCAGGAGAAGGGAACTTAGACCATGCTATAGCCTTTGCAAGAAAGAAGTTGTCAAAATCAGAGAAGAACTACAACACCAAAGAAAGAGAAGGCTTAGCCATGGTATATGCACTTCAGAAATTTAGGCATGATTTACTAGGTAAACACTTTAAAATGTTCACAGATCATTCTTCCCTCAAATATCTAGTCAGCAAGCCAATGTTGGGAGGGAGGATCTGTACATGGTTGTTATTATTCCAAGAATTCAATTTTGAATTGATAGTCAAACCATGGAAACTGAATGCAGGACCTGATCACTTGTCAAGGGTAACCAATTTCGAAGAACCTACTAACGTGGAAGACAACTTCTCTTATGCACAATTATTTTTAGTACAGGTAGTTGATGAATACTTCAATGATATTATTGAATACTTAATTAAAAGAGTTGCGCCAAATGACTTTAGCAATACACAGAAGAAAAACATGGTAGTCGGAGCTACAGACTATCAACTCATTGCAGGTGTATTGGAACATGAATGACCCAAAGTTTTAGCAGAATATCATGAAGGTATAGATGGAGGAAACTATGCAGGAAAAGATACCATGCAGAAGGTATTGGACGCAAGATTATGGTGGCCAACAGTTCATAAATATGCCAAGGAATATTGCCAGAACTGTCATGTCTGTCAGAGGGTTTTCAAACCCAACATAAGGGATGAGATGCCCCTAAGACCATAAGTAACTCTGTAGGTATTTGACAAATGGGAAATAGACTTTGTTGGGCCTATTAATCCACCAACAAAAATTTCAAGAGTAAGATATATCGTTACTGTGACCAAATACTTAACGAGATGGGAAGAAACAACAATAGTCAAAGATTGTAGTGCAGAGACAAAAACACACTTTTTATTTGAGAAAGTGATCACCATATTTGGATGTCCTAGGATTTTGATGAGTGACCAAGGCACTCATTTTATTAATAATACCATCAGGGCTATGACTGAGGAGTTTGAACTCTATCACTAGAAGAGTACACCATATCATCCTCAGGTAAATGGGACAAAACAAGATTTCAATAATGTTTGGGAAAATGATTTAACTAAGATATGCAATGTTAACAGGGATGATTGGGACTTGAAAGTACCAATCATACTATGGGCATATAGGACCACATGAAAGAATTTGACAGTACAAACACCATTTAGATTGGTGTATGGACAAGAAGCAGTGGTTCCATTAGAATTTATGGTACACAGTATACACGTAGCAATAATCACTAACATGATAGAAAGAGGCGCAATACATGAGAGGTTAAGTCAACTAATGGATATCAAATAGGACATGATCCTAGAAGGATTTCACCAGGAAGTACAGAAAGAAAGGGACAAATCCTGGCATGAAAAACATATTAAAAACAAAAGATTTAAGGAGGGAGACCAAGTTCTTCTCTATGACAACAAATTTTTGCAACACCCTGGTAAGTTTAGAATGCATTGTCTAGCACCATATGAATTAAATACTATCACAGATGGGGGATCTGTGCAGCTAAAGGACTTGGGAGGAACAAAACTAAAAGGAATGGTCAACAATGGTTGACTGGAATTGTACAGGGATGATCAACCTAATAACTCTTAAAAGTTACAATGCAGTAATAAAGTCATGTATATAGTGTACTATAGTAGATAATAGGAAAAGAAACTGACAAAAAGACATAAAAAGTGGAAAAAGAAGAAAAATAAATAGAAAAATAGAAAAAGAAGAAAAATAAATAGAAAAATAGAAAAAGAAGAAAAACACAAAAAGATGAAGAATTTGAATGAACAACAGGAAAGTGGGAAAAAAGTCACGTGCAACAATTATTGCAACAACATAGAAAGACAACGTGTAGGAAAGATTGGACTCAACACAAATGCATGGAAAAAGTGAATTTTTTTTACGATCAGGTCTATAAAGTGCGGAAAGCATGCGTTATTTAGACACTTAGTGATTTTGGAGCATAAAGAAAGATACAAGTGCATGCCCTAGATATAATTGTGATAAGAAGAGAGCGAGGGTTCAAAACAGATAAAATATGACACCACCAAAGTTTGGCGCTCCAGGCTAGTACATACGGGTTACTCGACAAGGAAAAAGGAGGAAGGAAAGGATGAGGGAGCCCGAGAATGTCATTGAGCTCAAAGATCTCAACACTTCTGAGACAAATTCAATCATCTTGATAGGGGTTGAGGAGGAAACATCGAAAGATACACAAGGGGAAGTAGGGAAGATTTTAGAGACCTGAGATGATATTCCAAACCCTAATCCTGAAACACGGACTAAACTTGATGAAATTACTGGTCAACAAAAGGGTCGTGATGAAGACGAAGTGTTGGTCTAGGACATCACCAACTAGTCAGACTCCAAAGGGGAAGAATATGATGCAGAAACAATAGAGGCAGGCCCATCTACTATCGGGCATAAAATAAAGGTGCATGACGCCACAGGCATTACACTTCCCTACCTCCCAGACACAGTGGTCACTGTGGATGACATGCTCGGAAAAGTACTTAAACTAAGGTACTCGGACCATGATGTTTGCGATGCAACCAAATTCCCATATTTGTTCGAGGAAGCCTACCTAGAAAACATAGGGGAAATTGGAACCCTAGGAAAACCAATAATTAAGCCCGTAGTGGATAAAAGGGATTTACAACTTCGAGATAATGAACCTCCTGGACATACCACACTTCGGGTGCGGTAAAATGTTGGAATCTGCATCAGACAATTTCTATCCAGGGTACATGGTGGCATCCTTTGGATGGATAGGATGATACAGATTGATGTGGCATTGATCACCAAAATTATGGGATTACCTACAGTAGGCGCACAACCAGATGAGTACTTGGACAACAAAGCACATGAGAAGGAAATCGTTGAGCTGGTAAAAGCACAATTTGGCACCAGCAGGGGAAACAAGGGCATTGTGCTCAGAGATATGAATGGCAATGAGACAAGGTTTTCCTACAAGCTCATGGCTTGCAAGCTGCTAAGGAAGTGTAGGAAAGAAGAGGCTCCAACAGGGGTCATCGCAATAGCCGCACAATGCACGAAGGAAGTAATGTTCAGTTGGGTGTTGTACCTCTTGAACCAGTGTTTGATCGAATGAAAAGATGCGCAGGATAATGGAACCAAGTTCCATTATTCTTGGGTCATCATTCTTATAGATTTGGCAGGATGGAAGGAGCCAAATTTTTTAGCCTTTCCGGATAGGAAAGGAAAATTCTATGCGGCCAGATATGAGTCTCCTTGGCAAGCGAAGGACAATAAAAATCAGAAGGAAAATAGAACAACATTTTCTATGCTGCTAGAAGAGATACAACAACGCATAGCCAATGTGTGGCATATTCATGTGGAGGTTGTCCAAGAAACTGAAGGGATATCCGGGTTTAAGGCATCTAGGCACCACATGTGGATCCAGGCCACAAGGGATCCAAAGAAGGAATGGATGGAGATGCAATACTGCATCACAAGGGAAGAGATTGAATGAACAATCAAAGACTGGCCAACACAGTGGAAGGTTCCAGTAGAAAAAACAAAAACAAAGTTAGTCGCAATGCAATCCACCAAGCCCAAGGGGAAAGATAAAGTAGGTCTTTCAACAAAGGCAAAAAACCCAGCTGATAACACTAGGAAGGCTGCAACACGCACTCAGGCGTCGGGAAGTATCACAGTGCCAAAAAGACCTAGGAGGAAAAAAACAGTAACCAAGATAGATAGTTAGCAGGATGCTAAAAGGGGGGACACATCTCAGGCTGGCGAGGAAAGAGTACATGTCACAATGAGTGGGGTGCAACCCTCATAGATAAAAAGGAAGACAACAAAGGTAGAGGATATGCACAAAAATATGAAGTATACCAAGGAAGACCCAGTCATCACCTTAACAGAGGATGATGATGAGTTCATCGCAGACAAGGTCCAAGACAGGGGGGAAGAGGTGGTCCGTGCTGTAGAGGCACAAAGAGAAGAGATCATGTCCAAACTCATAAAAGTCCATGAAACTCTACAACAATTATAGATTCATGCAGTACCAAAATCCACAACACAACAACAAGAAAAGACACAACGACCCCCTGCGCAAAAAGAAGGAGATGATAAAGTTCAACTAGTAGTGCAAGGTAGGGATGCATTCACGGTCACATGACAAATGGTCAAAATGGATCATGAGACTATGTAGAAAACCATGGGGGAAATTGACCATTTTGAGGTAGCCATGGTGCAGATACCCACCAAGGAAATATATAGACTCCAAGATAGTATAATACAAGAAGTACAATCGAGAGCCTGCACGGATGCTACTAACTTGGAGGTGATTAGGGGAGTCACATAAATGTTACAAATCACCTATGACCAATTGACCTCGTAGAAAGAGGAGGATAAAGAACGCGTTGAAAATATACTTAAAAGCTAGAGCAGGGGCTAACAACGGTATATGACCGCATCATAGATAACACGCAAGCACCATAGAGGAGTGCAGAAGAAAAGATAAAAATAATTTCACAGAAAATTGAGGGATATAGGAAGGAAATTGAAGAGCTAAAAGAAAATCTTAATCCTACGACTCCACCTGATGTTTGAGAACAAAGAGAACAAAAATCTGCACTCCAAATAGCAGAGATGGCAAAGGAAGCAAGGGAAGTCAAATAAATGTTCAAAAAAACTGTGCATATTTGGACCATTTTGGAAGAGGATGAAAAGGTCCAACAGTGGGACCAACAATAGGATAAAATTAGTGCTCCCATACAGGAGTCAAAGCAATGAAAAAAAACCATGAGCATTACAGATCGCTAGAAAGACAAGCCCAGTTGGAGCCCCTCCAGGAACATGCAACATAGATGATTTCACAGCTAGAGGAAGAGGAGACAAGCATGGCACAAGAACATCCAGAGAACGCAACATTACTACAGGAACATATAACAACACAAATAGTTGAGTCGTTAATAGACTAAGTTGCACAAGCGAAGAAAAAAGGAAAGGAAATAGCAGAGAAGTTCCATAGCTTGGAAAAGGTTGTACAGGGAGTAGTCACCACCTGAGTGGTTCACGACAAGCCACATGTCAGTGTCGGGGGCCTATTGGGCATAGGCCTATTTTGGGAAGAATGTCTATTTTGGGCGCCGACCTATTTTTGGGAGAGAGATCAATTTTGGGGAAATACTTATTTTTGGAAAGAAACACCTAATTTTGGAACACGCACAACATGTGGCAAGAAATAAGCATGCATAAAAAGAAGGAAAAGTAGCATGAAGGAGGAAAAACAATGTGGCGCGTAGGAAGACATGCCTAACCATGATAGGGTTAGGGTTTTTGAAAAATATCGTAACAGATATAATCTTATAAAGTAGTATAAACAGTGACCTAGAAGGTCAAGGTTAGTGGTTGTTGTTGTTGTTTCTCAAGAGGTTCTAGAGGTTCTAGAGGTAAAAGGTTCAGGAAGTTCAAGAGTTCAGTCGATAATTGTAAGCAAGTTTGTAAAGATTCTTGTAGAAGAGTTGAATAAGTTATTCTTTGAGGGTTAGGTCATAGGCTAAGGAGCCTGGTGTGATCTAGTCAGCCTCACAGAGGGTTCCTACCCTCATTTTGATTGCATTACCGAATATGTAATGCGCACAACGCAAGATTTTATAGTAGAATAAATAAAAGAGCAAAGAAGCTATATATTTGTGGACATACCACCAGGAGGGGGTGAACCATGATAAACCTTATGTTCTATGTGATTGTTAATGAATGATTTACTTTTCTGTTGATCATTAGCTTAATAATGAATGGTTCAAGTAGTTATATCAACATGCATGCATAGGTTTAAGGATGAATAAATCATAGAAGTAGATGAATTATTAACAGGGATAATGCATAAGGAAGAAAGAATCCATCCACAATCCACACTCATTCCTAGACTGAAAATACTTGAGTATTGCAATTCCCCATAAAATCTATCTCAGGTGATACTACGTTGTGCATAATGTGCACAACGTTGCCTTCTGGTTTACCAGGAGGGATGATAGTTTTGAGGGTTTTGTTGGAAACCTGGTTGAGATCAAAACATGGGTCAACCCAAGAAGAATATCAAGCCAACACCCCATCTTATTTGTTCTTCAATTTTTCTGATGCTAGGATGTTAGACTCAACCTCAATAGTTGCCTCTTACATGGACAATAGAGTGGTGGACCTTCTCTCCCTCAAAAAAAGAGAAAATCAACATCAAAGGAATTTGCAAATGAAATCTTGGCTGATGCTTTAGTTGAATTAATCTCATTAGGAATATTGTTATACATTTTGTTGAACCTCTTCATGAAATATGATACAAAATCCCCATTTTTCCTTCTTAAATCCCCAAATTCAGTTATGTAATACAAATAGTCTCTCCTATCCCCCCATTTTTTTAGAAAATCCTCATCCAATGCCTCAATACTTGTAATACAATTTGGGGTTAGGCCATGGAACCACTTTCTTATCTCTCCATCCAAACTATGCACAAACAACCTCATCCATACATCTGCATGTTCAATGTTAAAGTTATCTACAAAACTATAAAATACCACCAAATGTTTTGTAGCAGTCACCATTGTACCTTGGCAGATACTTCATGTAGTCACATGTGTGGAAGGCATTTAAATTTTGGGGCAGCACCAAAGGTGCATAGTTAGATGTAATGATGCATTCCATCCTATTGACAACCATGTTTGGGATAACTAGAATCTGAGGATGAGTAGGAGTTGTGGGTGTGGTTGATGGACAAGATGATGAAGAAAAATTTCAGACAGGGGATTTCTGAGGACTAATGACAAGGGGGTTTTGAAAAATGACAACCTCAGGCTGCTTATGGTTATGGACAGAGGCAATTTTTTCAACAATGGCCTTGCCTTTGGATGGAAAGGGGTATCTCTGAGAAATGGTAGTATTCCTTAATTGTCTCTCTGAATTAGGGTTGGTTGTGTCACCATTAAGATCAAGGTTGACTTTGGGAGTTTTCATAGGCTCAGGATTTGATTTCCTAGATCCTTTACTGGGAGCTATAATTCCTTAATAGGTTTGCATTCAATGGAGTCTCCACGTGAAATATGGAATTAAACTTTGTGCATGATCTTTGTTCACCATCAAAGATCATATCATATCGTTTTCATTCTCCCAGGGAAAGATAATTTGTTACTCCATTCCCCAACAACGGTGCGAGAAGATGTTGGTCCTAAAGTCTGCACATGACTTCTAAAGGGTAGAGCTAGGCCACCTCAATTTTTTGAATGGTTTGATTTTTATAAATTAGGTTTGTTCATTAGCTAATGGGTAGGTTTTTCAAGGATAGAAACTGTTGAAAAGTCAACAAGAAACATGTGTCTAATTTACTTTTACCTTAAATAAATTGGACAACAAATATTAATCTATTATCTCATTCATAACTGAGTGAGTTGGAATTGTAACAGAACTATAAGTGTATTTAAGTGAGTTAAGATCAATTGTACTAGTTGTAACTAAACTTGCACTAGTGAGAGTTCAGTAAATCAGTAAACTCACATGCAACTAAAGATTCGCCACGGTTAACTACATGGATGCTAGTGGATACCTAGTTGAGATAACAGGTGACAGGGACAGTTTTTCTATCAATTGTGATTTGATCACACATGCAATGGATATGCTTATGAGCATGTGCAAACTACACAATTTATATATTCGATTGTGAGAATTCTAATTGTAAGGGATTTGTGCAGAGGAGGCAAGCTATATGGACACATGAATTGGCACATTTATTTGTTGATTTGTGTATGACAGTGTGAGATGATTGTATTGTACTCAGAGCTCTTAGATTAGAGTTTTGTATGATATTGGTTCATGATTCATGATATACATAATATATGATAGTGGGGTTTTTAGCTTTACGCTTTCTCGGTAAAACTTCTGTGTTATGTGTTCTTGATATTTCACTTTGTGATTGTGGTTGTGATCATGGTTTAATTTTTCACAATAATAATAGTAGAAGCAATTTTGTATTTAACAGTGGCATATAATTGTTAGATCAGGAGAATCGCAGGAAATACTTAATTTGTATTGAAATTTCTACAGAAACCTGGTTATATTAGCAAAAACATATGACTGCACATTCCCCTTAGCTAATGGTATGCATGTTGATGAATAGGTAAAGATATGAAAATATAAACAAAGGAAACACAACAAACAATACAATGACTTACCTGTTGTGTGATATTTTAGACTTAAAACAATATTTCAAGACCTAAAACACATATCCAGATAGAAATAATCCAACAAGTTGCAATATAATTGATCCCTTTACTAAAGAAATAACTGATTAACATGTTGCATAACAGTAAAAATATTAATTAAAACAATAGCTGAAAGGAAAAGGAAATGCACATGGCACACATTCCAAATTTGCATCCAAGATAAGATTAAGAACACATAAAGACTTGAGAAAGAGAACACAAATTGTCATCAAGATATATATTCACTAGGTAGGGAGCTTTACAATCATAAGTTTAAGGTCGAGCCAAATTTTGATGCTTGAATATTTCAGTAAAAAATGAACCCTTCTTAATTACAAAATCTATCTATTTAACACTGTTTCAGAGGGTTTCGACCATCTTGAAAAAAAAGTTCAACTCTGCATAACAAATTGAAAACATCTCTTTGACGTGAATGTATTCAATTGGGAATATAGTCATGACATACTTTAAACTTAACCTTAACAAAAAATGTGGTTCATATCAAACAAAAATGACCACTTATTATACTTGACAATATTGTATTGAACTTATAACAACTAGACTTCTAAAAGTGCAAACTATAACTATTTTTTATGCTAGGGTAAAATGATTCTTAACAAAACATTTGACAATTGTGACTGGCAAGAACTGTGCATGAATACCCACGTGCACTCTAGTTGGAGACTAAACTGGGATATAGATTGATTAGCTGGAATTAGCCTCAGACCCCTTCTTCTTTGACAACAACGATCTTCTTTAGATTATATCCTTCAAGAAAAATCATGTTTTTTTATGCTTCCTTTGTAGCTTCTGGAACTTCTTTTGTAACTTAGAATGTTGCTTTTCCAGATCTTGGTTCTATTGTTGTAAAGAATGAATTTGTTGTTCCAATATTTGCATCTGATGGCTATCATCTACACCTTCATCAACTTGAAACTTTGGATTAATTAAAATCTTATTCTTACCTCTATCCTTTATCCCCTGTTCTTCATATATGGAAGATTTTTTGTGGTCAACTAACAACTTAGTTTTTCTAGACCTCATCTCACACCTGTGTGTTACATTAGAACCTATGCCATTTGTTTCTTTCATACACCCCTTCATTTATGATATATTGGATTTTATTTTTTATTTGGTGTCATCTGAAAATTGCTTGGGGAGTAACC
>ML851919.1:46225-62843 GCA_009831015.1 Picea engelmannii
TAAAGAAGGCCAAAATTCAAGGGAGGATAAATTCTTTTGATGATGCTTTCTAAGGTATGTTATTTACAGGTCATCTCGCCATTTTCGCAATAATTTTTTTTCTAGAATGATTCAGACTGTGAAATTGATAGGCCAGTGAGAAAACATATACAAGTATCTTTGGTATGAATTTAAGCTTGTGGGACGTTGTAGTTTTTGATTTACACTGTGTGGAAAATAGGGTTTGTGGCTAGTCCTGAAACTAGTCTAAAACAGTCGTTTCAGGTAAAAACGTCATAACTTATTCATAACAAAAACAAATTAAGTAAGAAAAAATGTGTTTGTTATAGTACATTCTTTAGTATTATGTGTAAAAGTTTCATATCCATACAACAAATATTCCGTGCGGGGCATGCTCTACAAGTTCGCTCTCTAGAATAAGCTAGAATTCAACAAGGTATGCCATTTTTTCTATAACTACTTTTTTGAGAGGTTCCAAGTAGTGAAACCTGAAGGAATTGCATAAAAAAAACTGAAGAACAATGTGTACTATATTCATATATTTATTCATTACAGGCACATAGTTATGATTATTTCAAGTTAGGGTTGTTGACTAATCCAAAACTAGTCATGTGAGACTAAAGAAAAGTTTGATGAAAATGTTAGTCTCTTGTTGTTAAAGTTAAGGAAGGTTTGCAAGTATGTGATAATATACTCCAGGTCTATTATAGATTTAAAAATAAGATTTGGATGATGAAATTGATGAGGGCTTTTGGTTGAGGTACATGTTGGGTACATGGTTGAGACAAGTAGTTGATGAGTTGGCTCATACATGAGGTGTATAGTTGATGATGTTGGTACATATTGATGAGTCATAGTTGATGAGTATTTGATACATGATTGGTACATACTTGGTACATGGTTGAATGAAATTTTTTATGGTACAAGTTGATTACAGGTTGTTTGGTACATGTTAGTGCATGGTTGAAGCACTTGTTTATGGTACAGGTTGATTACAGGTTGAGGTACAAGTTGATGCATGGTTCAAGTTTATTGGTACAGGTTGTTTGGTGCATGTTTATTGGTACATGTTTACAATAGTATATCTCAAAGTGATAGTGCGACAATGGTTCCATCATTATACTTATACATCAGGGCGGTTGGATGAGGCAAGGACAGGTGGTTGTAGCCATCTTCCAGTTGTAGTTGGAGAACATAGGGGGTTGTAGACTCCTTCTGGTTGTAGCCAGAGAATTGAAGAGTTGGAGCTTCCCTCAAGTTGTAGCCTAAGAAACTAGGGGGTTGGAGCCTCCTTCCAGTTGCAGCTGGAAAACAAAGGATGTTGGTGCTTCCAATGAATGTAATTCTTTAAGACATATAAGAAAAAAAATTCAGTGGTTTTCTCCTTCTTTGGGTTTCCACGTAAAACACTGGTGTACTATGTATGTGTATTATTGTTCATTTGTTCATTTCTTATTTACTTTGTAGTTATTGGATGATAGTGCTACATTGATATAACACTTGGATTATATGGTTAAAAAGGATTAAATTTCTCTATTACTGATTCACCCCCCCTCTCAGTAATCCAAAAATAAGCTCATGTGGGTAGACTAGGGGAGGATCTGAACTCTTCTGGATATTTTAGCTAAATTTTTGAGTAAATAAAAAGGAAGGTTTAATTCCTTATCCCCGATCAGGTGCATGAGAAAGTGAAGGTGGTAACAATACCTAATTGAGAATTGGCCCTCACCTGTGATGTGTCTTTGGACTATTGTGAGGGTACCCTTCCATTCCTCCTTTATCCACATGATGGGAATACCCTAGCTCTAGTCAGGGTTTTGGTGCTCTTACATCAATAATTGATTGCAGAGTTCTAGTGGTAGTTTACCTTTCCTAAACAATATTTCTCCGCAGGCCAGGAGAGCACAAACTACCATGATGAAATTCTATGTAATGTGGATACAGGTGTCCCCGAGATGGGTCTGTAAAATGTCAATATTTTGTGCAAATAATAGGGCCACACCAGTGTGGTGTCCCTTGAATGTGCAAATAAAATTGTACCATTCTCCCTTGACAAATACATCCTTGATTTCCGGGACAAATTCAAACAACTCGAGCCCATATGGATATGTTTTGTTCAGCTGTCAATGGTCTTGGGGAGACAACATTTCGTTTTGACAACCTCTGCTGCAAGCAATGAGCTAAACGTGAATGCTAATCTGATATAGTTTAATACCTGTAGTTGTAATTACCCATAATTCTACGATGGTGAGAACTGGAGGTGTGAACTTGCATGATATTAACATGAACTATGCAATGATGAGCTCTGGAGGTAACCTTTTGTGAACTTGAGTTCCCATGAGCATGCATACACATGCAGGTGTCAACACAACATTTTTTTTTTAAATTAAAATTTTTGAACTTTTAAAATGATAAAACAACATGCTTTCCTGTTGTTTGCAGGAACATGCATGTTCTTGCAATTAGTGGTTTTTTGCATCAAAAGGCTTGGTCAACCTACTATAATCCCACTAATGATAAATTCAATATCACATGCGTTATTAAATCAAACCAAAACATGCAATAACCTTCCAAGAAAGCAAGAAAATGATGCAAAGTCAAAATAAGGGTGAGAGCACATCAAATTGACTCATTATACCATGGAAAAGAAATTGAACAAAAATCAGGCTTACAGATGGATAGGCTAAGGGAGGGAAAGAGAGGAGAGGTGCATATCTAGGTTTTAACAGATAGGAAGAAAAGTGCTAGTATTGAATTTCAAAGTTAGTTTTTAATGACTAGAGACTCATACTCATTTTAAAGTCACTTCAATGATAATTAGTATTTGATAGTATTAAATTTTTATTAAAATGTTAAGGATATCCTTTAAACATTGTTAACCATAATTAATTAGAAAACCATGGTCACAATGCAACATATCCCTTGATGAACATCACAATATTATTGAATATTCAATATAAACTCTTTAATGGTTATCAACCATAGTGAAACATAATCAACCTTAGTTGAGTTTTTCGACTATAGTTATCCATGGTCAAACCATATCTACATCCTCTACTATAATTAAAATTAATCAACGATTATTTTCCATAGTAAACCATTTCCAACCATACTTAACCAAAGTTAACCATGTTCATCCATAGTCAACATGGTCATATATTTTCGCCATAATCAACCATTGTCTAACATGGTTAACTATAGCTGGATATATTCAACCATAATTAATCATAATCAAACATGGTCAACCTTTGATGAATGTTGCAATGCAATATAACCATTGAAGAATGTAACGATTCAACCATAGTCAATCATAGTCAAACATTGTCAATTGTAGTCAACCATAGTCAACCATGGTGAATCATAGTCAACCATATTCAAACATGCCTAAACATGTTTAACAAAGGTTAAACACAATTAATCATGGTCAAACCACCATTAACCATAGTCAAACATGGTGAACCATAGTCAACCATTGTCAAACATAATCAATCATACTCAACCATGGTTAAATATGATCTAACATAGCCAACCATCATTAATCATAATCAAACATGGCCAACCATATTAAACCATGGTTAAAAATGGTGAACCATAGTCAACCATGGTTAATCACATACAAACATGGTTAACCATGTCCAACCATAGTCAACCATGGTCAAACATGGCCAACCATTGTCAAACATTGTCAATCATAGTCAAGCATGGTTAATCATGGTTAACTATGTTCAACCATGTCCAACCATAGTCACCCATGGTTAAATATGTTTAACCATGTCCAACCATATTCAACCATGGTCAAACATGGTCCATTATAATTAACCATGATCAACCATGGTCAACCATGGCCACCAAATTCAACCAAATCCAATGCAACATAACCCTTGATGAATGTTGCAATGCCATATAAACATTATGGAACGTAGAAATAAAAGAAATTCGACCAGGATGAATAACTCGGTATGATATATTTATTGAGTAAAGTCATAATTGACAACACTAAAATATGTTGTTTTGAAAGGAAAACCATCTTAAGAATTCACTTAATTATCAAACCTGGGGTTCCTTTTGAACTTGTGAGACACAAAGGTTTTATGCATAGAATCAAGATCTTGGAGATTGACTAGTTTGTAATATGTTTACTTGAATAACAATCAACTCTACTTAAGATAAAAAATTTAAATGAAAAAAACCAAATGCAAAGAGAACTACTTTGATTGTGTCTTGGTCTGACTCATGGCTAGTTCTGGTTATGGGTTTCAAAATTTCCCTTTCATGCTTTGGAAGTGAGACAAAAATATACAATCATCTCATTCCAATTTAAAATTAACCACATTCAAATGCACACTTGAAATTATAATAAATTAATATGATAGATGGAAAATAAAATAACAAGAACAACAATACCGTGTAAATACAATGCTCATGAACAGAGCATAAAAACTAGAATACAAACATAGTTACAATATAAATAAAGTGTGGAAACCTACAATATACAATGAAGAAAAATATATTTTTATAAAGTAATAAAATAGAAATAAGAAATATATACATAAATCAATAGCTAGGTACCTCTTTGAAGAAGGCCCAACTCCAAATTGGTTCAACAAACTATAAAGGTTAACTACGACATTTTAAAAGTCACTCATACACAATAGGAAATTGTATACATTGCAGAAAGTTAAGAATTGTGTTCACAAAATAGAGATATCAATTCTCTAATTTGATCCACAGTTACCAAATATTAAATTGGTACCGAGTTTTATAGCTATGAATGAGAATATTTCCATAACAATTTGCATTTATAAAACCCTAAATATATGGACACACAAATATTGCTCATTAAATTGTATGGTGCATTTGTAGAGGAAATGCATAATCTAGAAGTACTAAAACGGCAATAGCTCTCGAATTTCAAGGTACAAATTCGTGGGCATGAATGAATGCATTCGATTTTCTCCTTAATTTTCTCCATGCTTTGTCCATCTGCACAGTTGATGAATTTGACTTGATTTCTTTTAATTCTAGTTCTCATTAGTCCACTAAAGAATCACCATCATTGCATAGCTCATTCAAATTAATTTCAACCTACACTCTGTTCACCATTGCTAGAGTGTATTATTAGCAATTGTTATTTTATTATAGTTAAAAACCCATACTTCTATCCTAATTTTATAATATAAACATGAAAATATGAATAAATGCAATTCATATTTACCTTTATACAAATGATGGTTAAGATAACTGGAAAGTGTTATGTATGAGGATTAATACTAGCCTTATTAGACTTAATGTTTATCAAAATAGAGGAAAAAATGTATCATTTCACAGTCCCCTCATTTCCCCCTATTAAAATCATAGCATGTCCCTATGCAACTCTCCTTCCTATTTAAGGACACCCAAATGCATTTTTGTTCAATTGTAGGAAAGGTGGCCAAGTTCTGTAGTTGCATAAAAACCCAAATGTCAGGAGACAATGAATGGATCTTTTTATTGGATGTGCCCTTGTATGCTAGGACGAGATCATACATCCCACCATAGCGTAAAATTGGATCCTGATCCCAAGTCATTTTCTCTATAAGTGTATCAAATTCTTCTTCTTTCCATAGATAGTTAGTGTTCTTCCAAGGGTCAGATCTTTGATGATCTTCTCATGTCGAGTATCATGTGAATATGCAAGCCTTTTACTGGCATTTTCACTTGCAATTCCACCATAAGAAATCCCATACTTATGCTTGCGACCTCTCTAGTGATTTTACTATCTATGTAAATAATGTTCTCGAGATCCTCATAAATCTCTTCATCAACAACCAAACCCCAGCTCCAAACAAGCATCATGTTGTATTATTTAAACAATCATACCACATAAGATCTCATGAAGAAACTCTTTAATGCCTTCCCCTTGGTTTTCATCAATAATCCCTAAAGAATACAAGGCCAACAAAAACCATAAATTTTCATCTCATTATGCATTGAATTCAAGGTTGCTATAGGCCTGATAAATTGTCAATTTCTCACAAACTATATTTTGGGTTTTTGAGAAATTTTGTAGGCATACTTGTTATGTGTTCCTGCTTCTCCTCACTAGAAATCAAGACTATCCAGTTCATGGATTTCAAGATATTCTCAAATCATCTTCAATACATGTTTTGAACAATGTGCTATGAATACTTCCATTATTGTCTCCTCATTTTGATTATGCTGGTAAATGCATTGATGTAAAACCATGATGGAAAGCTAAGGTGTCATCATTGTGTTTCCTTGTACAGATATATTTTGTTGAATCAAATTGTTGTGTTAATCCCATCTCCACTAATTTTGTCAATGCACACTCTCATGAAGAATACTCTGCATTCTTGCACACTAGTTATCTTATTCGGGCCTTATGATGAATTGGTAACACAGACCACCAATCAATGTTGATATTAACCCAATTATTTAATGATTATAGTCCCCATACATATGATATCATGACTACAATTTCTACAATTTCTACAAAATGATGAAGATATGTGTGAGGTATTTAAATCAACATTTCGTTAAGGATTGTTGTAGTCATAAAATAGTTCGAGCTCTTATAACTCTTTTTCACATAGGATTGTGAAAGAAATGAGGACTATAAGATAAAATTCATTCTTTTTAAGGTCAAATATACACAAGTCAAAACCTTATATATCCATTTTCTTTTATATTTTAACTCATATTTTGAATTATATCTTCCCAAATCAAAATTGAATATTTATAACTTTAGTCTGTCAGCCTTAAATGATCATCATATTGGTAATGATAAGGAACAAGGATGGAATTTTTATTTTTAAACCAAATGAATGTTATTGAATAGGGAAATCAAGTAGGTGGTTATTATGGACAATGATAACGAAAATGAAGAATATGGACATGGGTAAAGGTAAATGGAGTATATAGTTAGTTTATAGATGTATTGTTTCTAGTTTTCAATTTTTTAAAATAAAAATAGAGATAGAAATAAGAGTTATGGGCCATCAGGAAGTGCGCCCCACTTCCTTGGCCACTTAGGATGAGGGAGCACTCCTTAATTGGTATTATAGTTAGTGTTATAGTTAGTTTCAGATATTTCTATTATAGACAATAGTTCACTTTAGCACTTTTCGCTACAGCTACTTAGTGTGCTTTTAGCAATTATTGTTGTAAGAATTTAGGTAGTTGTTCTAAATTCTATTGTAATCAACTAATACAAAGAAGGAAAAAGTCTCCTTGCTTATAGAAGACACTCCTCTCTCACTCAAGAAAATGTGATGGTTATTTTTCTGTCTTAATTCTTCTTCTCCATTTTCGTGTATATTCTATTTTCTCTGCTCTATGCTATCTAATTTCAATTCTTCATTAGGCATTTTCGTTTTCTGTGTGTTTTCAGGTTTAAATTGTAAATAAATTGATATCAGAGCCTGTATCCAGGTCATCTTCTGCTCAACCAAAAAATTCATAAGAGGGGCCATCCAATTTTTTTTTCTCAGAGCCAGACGTCCTTCTTAGGAATTCTAGTACGCCCTCCTCAAGGCTTCTAGTGTTTTCATTTTTCACCATTTTCCACACACCCTCTTCAGAGTATTAGGTGCCTTTTTAGGGCCCTCAAGAGTTCAATGATTCACAATGCAACATCCAATGATAGATTGACATCTATGGTGAATGAAAGTTATGTCGTCGCAAAGGGAGCCATCTATATAGGATTCTTCATCCACTACCACAACTCCAATTCAAGATTTAATGATGGATCTCCAGGAACTACTCCATATGAAACATCATAGAGATCCAACACCTATGCAACTATATATGTTCTTTGGATTAACGAATTTTGTGGGCCAAATGAATAGCGAGATTGTTGACTCTTGGCTTCACAGTCTTTCCACATACTTTCGTACATGTACTAAGATGATAGAAGACATGAAGCTTTAGATTACCAGTCCGCAACTTGAAGGAATTGCACAAACATGGTGGGACACTTAGTTGGATAATTATTCCCAGTTCATGGAAATAGGCGACCTGGTTGAGACACATACACCACATATTACGACATGCGAGGGATTTTTCCAGGCACTCTAAGACCACTTCTATCCCCCAGGATATCGACAAAAACTCCTTTCCAAATGGTTGCAGCACTGACAACTTCCCCATCAGTCAGTACAGAGCTACATAGATGTCTTCTACAAGTTTCTCATCCATCTACACATTTCGGATCTGGAAGAGGTATGGATTGTCAAATTTAATTATGGTTTATTAACAATTTTCCACTGTGAAGTCGATTTGTTTGAGTCTCCTTCCTTGGACAAGGCCTTTCTTTGGGCCTTGGCCATGGAGTGTAAATTTTCTCCTCAAATATGCTCTCCCCTGACCTAATATGGTCCTTCTACTACTAGTCCTTCACATACTGAGCATTCCCTAATTTTCCCTACTTTCCCATCCACACCCATAAATGCACCTTGATGTACCTTTATAATACCAACTCACATGCATCTGCAGACTGTCAGGAACTTAAGAAAATTCACACCAACCAGACTCTATTTGCAGAGGTTGCTCAGCCAGATTCCCCTACCCATCCTGAAGTAGTCTCTCTCGACAATCCTACCAAAGTGGACCCTTCTCTAATCCTTATGACTGGTAATGAACTCGACATCTATATTATACCCCTATTTACACATCATTATTAGATTAAGTATGAGTTGTTTACTCTCATATTGGAAAATGGAATCCAAAAGAACCTTGTGGCCCAAAACTTGGTCACACACCTGAACTTCCCCACCACTTCGCACCCGACCCCATACCAGTTTGGATGGGTAAAAAAGGAAGGACCTCATCTCACTGTCTCCTAGTGTTGTGTGATTACCTTTTTGATTGGCCCTTTTTGGGATACTGTGGTGTGTGATGTCTCTCCTCTTGATTGTGTCCATTTGTTACTTGGAATTCCCTACCAACATGGTTGATAGGTCAGTATGAACCAATTCATATGTTTGTGCTTAGTTCACCCCATTGACCCAAACAATGGGAATAACCTTGTACCTCTTGCCATGGATCCCCCACTCCAAGAATTTGTAGATGTATTCACACAACCCATAGAACTGCCCCTGTCTCACTCTGCTGAGATCACACTTGATCTAATTCATGGTGCTTCTTATCCCGACACCCTATCCTCTCACATCACTCCCCAAGAGGCCATTGATATGGAACACCCAAATGGTCAACTTTTGAACTTAGGACATATTTGTAGAAATTTTAATACAAATTACGTATTGCCTGAATTCTCCTGATCTAACAATTATATGCCACTGTTAAATACATAATCACTTCTTGCGGAATTTAAAACACGATAGCCAATTGCAATATCAAGAAGAAAAATTAATCACACATAACACAGATGTTTTTATCGGGAAAGAATAAAGGTAAAAACCCCACTATCATATATTATGTATATATCGTGGATCATGAAATAATATCATACAAAAATCTAATTCAAAATATCTTAGTACAATATACAATCGTCTCACAATGTCATACAAAAATTGACAAATTCATGTGCCAATTTACTGCTTCCAGACAACTTGCCTACTCTACGCATTCCCTGTTGATGGAAATACCTGCAATGAAATGAATCCCTATTGCCTAGGCTACACATTCCTCATGGGCACATCCAATGTGTGTCTGGTTGGATGAGTGCACCCACTAAAGTCACAACCAATAGTCAAACTGTCCCTTTCACCTGTTATCTCAACTAGGTCTCCACTAGATCTGACATACATGTAGTTAACAGTGGTAAATCTTCAGTTTCATGTGAGACCATTGATTGTGAATTAATTGATAATTAATTCACTGATCTCTCACTAGTGTAAGTTCAGTTACAACTAGTAAAATTGAGCTTAATTCACTTAACTAAGTTAAACTACTTTACAACTCACATAACTACACATTCAACTCTGTTACAACTTTGAATCACTCAGTTACAACTTATTCCACTTGCATGTCCCATCGGTGAACCTTTGAACTCGAATTTCCTATAGCTAACTGATTTTCCACTTCAGTTAACTATTTCCAAGTGCTCATTGAGAATAGATTAATATTTATTGTCCAACAATTATTAAGGGATAATAATAGTCGACATACATCTATAAATATAATTCACTCACCATCTATAAATAGACATCATCTATAAATAGAATTTGTTGATCATCTAAAATAGACTTCCACCTAAAAATAGCCCGAGGATCGATCCTAGTGTAGGTGCATAATTTTCACTAGGATTTTCTTGTTGAATATCAACACTCCCTCTCAACAAGAAAGGGATTATCCTTCACCCCGATCATGTCTCTATGGTATTCGGATTTGCTCCTGGTGAGTGCCTTCTTCATAATGTCTGCAGCCTAATCTTTCGTAGGAATGTACTAAAGCAATGCGATCTTCCACTGAACATAATATATGATATGATGATATCGGATATCTATATGCTTAGATATATCATGAAACTCAGGATTAATCGAGAGTTTAATGAAAATATGATTATCACAATGAATCACTGTCGGATCTAAATGAGAACCAAACAAACCAACCGAGATCTTTCTCATCCAGATAGCCTCAAATGCATCTTGAATCACTGCCATGTATTCCTCTTCCTCTGAACTGAGTGCCACGGATATCTGTTTCTTGCTGTACCAAGAAACAACTGTAGATCCGATACTAAAGATCCCCCCTGATGTGCTCTTTCTGTCCATTGGGTTTCCCACCCAATCTGCACCCATGAAGCCATGCAAATTCACCTCATCTGTTTGTTTGTACCATAATCCATACTCATATGTGCCCCTTCAGTATCTCTGGACATGCTTACCTGCCTTCCAAAAGATTCTGGTAGGCTTAGCCATCACTTGAATCAGCTGGTTAATGACATAGCAAATGTCCGATCTCATGTTCACTAGATACATTAGTGAACCCACGAACTGTCGATAGACAGTAGAATCCACTACCTCTCCAGAAGTAGCATCCTCTTTCCTCCAGTTTCCTATAAGAGGAGTATCCATCGGTTTACAGACCTCCATGTGAAACTTACACGATATCTCCATTACATACTTGCCTTGAGAAACAAAAAGTTCACCATTTCGCTGCCATATTTACAATCCAAGGAAATAATGAAGGAGGCCCATATCCTCCATCTCGAAATCCCTTGCAAGGTCGTCCTTGCATGAGTGTATCAGCTACTCATCACCAGTTAGTATTAAATCATCAACATAAAGAACAATGATTAAAAGCTTACCCTCCACCACTGATTTATCAACCAGCCTTGAAACAATTTCCCAAGCATTGTTTTTGACAATGGAGTCATACTCCTCCACCATTGAATCAAACCAAGTGGGATCCTACACTGCTTCTTGAAAGGAAGATGGTTCAGTCACAATACATTTTCTCATGAGAGCCATATATCCAGTAAATCGATCAGGAGACTGTCTCTGTCTGTGCTGTGAAGTAGGGGCTCCTACATTCTGTGCAACATCTAGTCTCAATCTATTAGCTTCCGTGGTGCACTTTCTTCCATTTCTGATGGATGGCTCTGCATGAGTGGCTTCCTCCACTCCATGAACCTCCTCATGTGGTTGATCCACATCTTGAGACTCATCTTTGGGAACCAACAATTCCTCCTCTGCATGCAAGTCTATCTCCCTCTCAAGTGACAACCGCATGGATTTCCCCTCATCGAATTTTATATCCTATAGCATAACAGTCATCTTACTATTAGGAAAATACACATGATAATTATGGGGTGTTTCTGTGTACCCCACAAATATCCCAACTTCAGCAGTCGGCTTTAGCTTCTTCTTGGTGTTCTTGGTCACATGCACATAAACAGATGAGCCAAAAATCTTAAAATGAGAAACATCAGGTTTCTTACTAGTGAAAGATTCCTCAGGTGTACTCATGCCAAGTACTCTATGAGAACAACGGTTTTGCACATAAATCATAGTATTGCATGCTTCCTCCCACAAATTCATTGGTAGGCCCTAATCATGCAACATTGCTCGTGCTGCACAGATGATCGTTCTGTTCTTCCTCTTTGCGACCCCATTTTGCTATGGGTTATGAGGCGTTATGAGGTCTCTTCGAATTCCTTCTTTGCTGCAGAAGTATTTGAATTTGTAAGAGATGTATTCTCCACCATTATCGCTCCTCAGAGCCTTCACTTGCTTTCCCGACTCTTTCTCCACCAATGCTTTAAACTCACATAACTTTGAGAAATTTTTATCCTTCTTCTACATGAAGAAGATCCAACATTTACGAGAAAAGTCATCAACAAAAATAACATAGTACTTATGTTTTGCTGTTGAATCAACCGAGAATGGTCCACACATGTCTGTGTGAATTCTCTCCAGGATCACCGAAGCATGGTTCTCCTTTTCATGAAAGGTGGATTTTACATACTTCTCCATGGTGCAACCCTTGCACTGATCTAACTGAGAAAGTGTTCCCATTGGAAGTCCAGTAGATATTTGCTGCATGATTTTCAAGGCTCCATGATGAAGATGGCCCAATCACATGTGTCGTAATTCGCCCTCATCCCATCTCACAAATTTTTCTGCCCTGCCCATCATTGTAGTGAAACCATCTACCTCCAACTTGTAGATATTCTTAACTCGAATCCCTATCCTCTTGACTTGACCCGTTGTTTTATGTCACAGGAAATCTTTTCCATCGTTGAAAACAACGTCATAGCCTCTGTCCTCCAACATTGCGACTGAGACCAAGTTTTTCTTCAGACCTGGTACATGCATAACATATTTCAATTGAAATGGTTTACCTGACTCCCTCTAAAAGTTAATGGTACCAATCCCAGTCACATTGTATCATCCATCGTCGCCCATCTCATATGCATTTTGAGATCTTTCTCCTTGAAGTCACTGAAAAGATCCTTATCTCCTGTCATGTGGAAGGAAGCACCAATATCCAAATACCACATCGATCCCAATGCACTTGACGCCATGCATGCGATCAAGGAAAAGTCAATTTCAAATTGTGAGGCTGCAAGGGCCTCACCAGCTGCAGCTCCAACAACCTTGTTCTTCTTCTTCTGCGAACAGTTAGTAGCGATATGACCATGTTTGTGATAGTAAAAACACTTCACTTTGGAAAAATCTAGATTCTTGCCTTTAGAATCGGATTTTTAATGGAATTTCTTCCCCTTCCCTTTCCTTGCCTTGGCATCCAAAGAACAATCCTCTTCATCATCATGCTTTGATGAAGAGCCATCTCTGGTGTTCCACTTGAACTCCTCCTGCACTAGATCCGACCATTGTCGTTCCCAATCTAGAAATTTTTCCCTTCCATTGACAGAGTCTTGATAACTGTGCAAAATCTTGGGAATTCATAGGAGAGGCAAGCTCACCAAATCATCATCAACGACTGTTATTCCCACACTCCCCATCTCATCCTGACGTTGGACAAACTTCGTGAGATATTTTGGAATGGAGTCGCCCTTCTCCATATTAATATTCCTGAGTTTATCTTTGAGCGCCAATTTCCTATAGTCGTTGCTGTTTTGGAATAGATCAATCAAATCCTTCCACATTGCATATGGTGTGGATTTCCCATATAGGTTTGAGACAATGTGGTCTCGTACTCCCTCCAACAGGATCCTCCTCGACTTTGCCACTTTCTTTTTCCATGCATCAAGATTTGCAACGTCTGCAACATCTGGCTTAGGAACATCTTTGTCAATGAATTCCTTCAAGCCATTGTCTTCGAGTACTGCCTCCATCCTGTTCTTCCAAGAAATGTAGTTCGAGCTTCCCTCAAGTGCATACTCTAACCTCAAGCCATTGAAATCCATTTTGATCTTGAATCAACAGTAGCACCAAGAAAGTCTTTCTGCAAATTCAAATTCTATCCAATCACAAACTTAGCTTCTGCAATCTTCTGCACTCTAATACCATGTAGAAATTTTAACACAAATTATGTGTTGCCTGGATTCTCCTAATATAAAAATTATATTCCACTATTAAATACAAAATCACTTCTACTAATATTCTTGCAGAATTTAAAACACGATCGCCGATTGCAATATCAAGAAGAAAGATTAATCACACATAACACTGATGTTTTTACTGGGAAAGCATAAATCTAAAAACCCCACTATCATATATTATGTATATATCATGGATCAATAAACAATATCATACAAAACTCTAATCCAATAGCTCTGAGTACAATATACAATCATCTCACATTGTCATACAAAAATTGACAAATTCATGTGCCAATTTACTGCTTCTAGACAACCTGCCTACTTTGCGCAATCCCTGCTGATGGAAATACCTGCAATGAAATGAATCCCTCTTGCCTAGGATGCACATTCCTCATGGGCACATCAAATGCGTGTGTGATTGCATGAGTTCACCCACTAAAGTCACAATTGATAGTCAAACTCTCCCTTTCACCTGTTATCTCATCTGGGTCTCAATTGGATCTGACATGCATGTAGTTAACAATGTGTTGGCATCCCTACACGATTTCTCTATTTGAATGACAAACAACACTTTTTGTAGATTCCTTCACCTCATCTTGTAAATATTATCATTTAGGGATGATTACTGGATTATAAAATATGTTCGATTACTCTTTTATATTTGCGTTTTCATGCTTGATTCATGACTGAAAGCATGAATCAAACATGAAAACTTAGTTTTGTATTATATCCCTATTCAAAGAATTATTCTAAAGGGTCATTGTGCTTGCATATACTTTATATTTAATACTTGAATGATTTTCCTTTGAGCTTGTTAAATGTTGATATGATACCTATGTTGATGTGCATTCGAATTATAAACATGTTTATTTGAATCCTTTGTAAATCAACTTTAATACCAAATGTCGATTCACATTTGATTTGTAAAAACATATCCATTCCAACCCTTTGAAAATCGATTATATCCATTACATGACATGGGAATTAAACACACTAGAATCATATCCTGTACTTCATTTTGGTTGGCAGAATGAATTGACAGGCTTCTCATTATGAGTCAAGGGTTTGTGTAATGCTATGTACTCAGGGATTTCATTGCAAGGAGTGTTTAAACTTCATGACTGAAACCCTCATGTTTATGTTATGATCGTGCATATGTGTTTCTTGTTTTATTTCCATGGTATCAACTCAGACTTGTTCCTTTTACCGCTACCATCTAAACCCACAGTTAGTTTGAGTCCCCCTTGTTACAGTCTGGTCATACCCTTAATGGTTATTGTTGTCTGAATAGAGACGAATGGATCTCAAGCGTTGACGTCTCATGATGATGCGGTCGAGGATTTGAAGGGCCAGGGTTGGGATATTTTCATTAAGAAGTTCAAAGGGTATAAACTTCGCATGGCCAAAGAATTCACCCAAACGTTTGATGGATACAGGGTGAAGTTTGGTGATGTTCAGTTGGAGGTGACTGAAGAGTTTTCGAGTGAAGCAATAGGGATTCATCTCACTGATCATAAGTGGTTCAAGAATTCAAAAATTGACGAAGTTCCCTGCAGTATTTTCATGACCTCCATAAAGATTGACTACTATGAGAAAGGTATTCATGTTTCCCTACTTAAGGTTCGGTGGCATGGTCTGTTATCAGTTCTTAAACAATTTATTACCTGTGAGGGCCGTTATGGCCTGGTTTTTCTTTACCATGTGTGATTGCTTATGCACTTTATAGGCTTCCATTTGAATGTGCCATTTTATTTGTTAAGGAGTCTGTACAAAATGTCGAAAATATACAAGAAGCAGAGCCTCGAATCTAGCCTCTTTCACCATGGTTTAATTAAAATGATGTTTATTCATCATTTGAAAACCCTGGGTGATGATTGGGATGGGTTCTTAGCTCGAAATGGTTTTGTTACAGACATTCCTACATAAACCCCTATGTTGACTAAGCCTCTGATAGAGAAACATTTTGATTTCTCAAATGACAAGCCAGATCCTTTGAAGAAAAACCCTTGTCATGAAGCAATACCTGATAAGTTTTTACTTGGGCAAAAAAATGTTGGATCCAAGTCAAATGGAACCCCTGTGCATGAATTAGTTGTTGGCCTTAAAGAAAATGTAAATTTCGATAGTAAAGACCCTCGCAAACAATCAAAACAGAAGCAAGCAATTTAGAGTTTCGAAATAAGAGGGTTGGTCGACTCATTTCGAGAAGTCTATGTAATCAATCTAAGCCTCATGTGATCTTGATTGACCTTATCGAGATCCATGAGGATTCATATTTCGAATTTGAAAATATTCTCATAGAGGAAGATCCAGATTATCACAAATCGGATCCTATTAAGCCATACAACTTTGTTAATAACCTTCCACCATGTCTCGAGGGTCGCAAGGGGTTTATTGGTATAAATATCGGTCAAGGGCCGACAACAGGTAGTGTTGATGTTCTTACACCCAACTATACACTCTATCAACAGATCACTCCTTCTGTGCATTGCGAAGTCTACTTGCATTGGATTGAACAAAACTATAAGGACATCCCCATTCTACAAGCAAGGATTAAAGCTCTCACAAACCACAATGAATTGCTCATAAAAGAAAACCGTGACCTCAAGGAAAACGATCAGAGACAAGCCAAGCGTCTTAAAAAGACAG
>ML851920.1:0-30721 GCA_009831015.1 Picea engelmannii
ACACACACATGCATGATAGACCTAACGACGTTAGCGCTAGGGTTTTTGTAATAAATTGTAATGGAAGATGATCTAGAAACTTATATATAGAGATGCTTAGGGATGCTTTAAGGGGATTCAAAGGTTCGATAGAGAGGATATAAAGAGACCTTTTTGGGAGGGTTTGGAGAAACAATACTGTAATTTGATACATTTTTGTAAGCTATTGAGATGTAGAGGAGTAAGGAGGGTTAGATCGTAGGTTGAGGATCCTGGTGCGATCTAGTCTGCCTCTAAATAGACCGCGCCCCTACTAAGGAAGAGTTGTAAAGCACATGATGCTGTAGTTTTGGAACTACCATAAGAGAAGAGCTTAAGAGACATATATTTGTGGACGTATCCCAGGGGGGGTGAACCACGGTAAAACATGTGTTATGTGATTGAATGCTTGTGTCTCTTTTATTGTTTATGAGTAGATATTAGCGTGATGCATGAATTATTTGATTATATTACATGCATAATTGGGAATGAAGGTATATTTATTTAATAAGTTAAATAGAACTCTCAACACACACTTCTCAGATCCCCACTCAATCCTGGACTGAAAACACCTGAGTATTGCAGTCACCCATTAAGACTATCTCAGGTGAGACAATGCAGTGCACCCTATGTACTGCATTGCCTTCTGGTTTATGAGGAAGGCCGATAGTTTTAGAGGATTTGTTGGAACCCTAGTAGACTTGAACCCCGGGTCAATCATGTTAAAAGTATAAACTCGGATATATCAAACCAACAGGTTGCAAAGAAGAAATTATTTAAATAATAAAGTAGTTGCAACAAGAAGTGGTGAGTTTACTATTTACGGATAAGTCAAATTGGTTGAAAAAGAAATAATTTAAATAATAAAGTTATGGAGAACTTACTATTTGTGGAAAGTGGTTAAGTTAAGTGAACAAGTGGTTAGAAGTGGGTTAGCCCTAAAATAAGGTAAGTGGGGTAAGTTGGTCAGAATGTAACCCATTGAAGAAACTACATGGAAGTATAAATAAGAGGCAAGGGTCCCTCATTTGTAGCAATTGAACATATTGAATATCTATTATTGTGTAAGGATTTTAACATGTACTCATTGATATATCTGGAGTTGCGAAAGTCTGAGGTAGCAAGAAGGGTTAACGATGAAAGTTTCAGAATTACAGAGAATACTGAAAAACCATAGGTTTTGAGGTGTACACAGGATAACAGTACAACAAAGTGCGTACATACGTGGGCTACCAGTATAATAGAGCACGTACAAATGCAGGCTACAAGTATAACAAGAAGCGTAAGTGAGGGAAAAGCCATGGAAATTTGAGAAGATGAAGAAGCCAAGGTTCTATATTCCAAGGGCAAGCTCCCAGAAAGGTTTGCAGTGATTAGATACATCAGATCCTTCCACTGGTTCAAAAGCTATGTCTTATATGTCACAAGAGGGATTTTCAAAGATAGAAGAACAAATTGCTAACATCTCTCACAATATGGCCCTCCTCATGGAATTTATAGGGAATATATTTAGACATTTTTAGGAATTTAGTGACTCTAACTGAAAAACTTAATTGGACAAGAAATATAGAGATAAAGAAGACCTAGAAAAGGAGTAAAAAAAAGAGCTAGAGAAAGACATACCGAATTCCAATTCCATCACTTATTCACAACAGATTTGTTTAAAGTGGAAGCAAAAGTGGACATCAAGTTGAAATTGATGTCATTAAGTTGAATCAATGGTTTCAACAGTTATAAGTTTATTTTAGTGTTAGTAACATAGGAGAAGAGAAAAATATTTTATTTTCCCAACTAAAGTCAGAGGGCCATGTTATCCCCCATTTCTAGGGATAATTAAGGAGATAATGTACCAAGGCCCTCAGGTTGCAGACATGGAGTACCAAGAGGAAACCTAGCACACAAAGATCTTCATTCACCACACGTCACCATTTGACGATGGAAACAACATCCACCACACTTGGTATGGATCACAGAGGACAACGGGTCTTCCTCCATGAGGTAATAGGTCCTCTATTCTGATAAGTGCCATTCTAATAATTCAATCATTTTAACATGTTGCAATGAGTCTTTTCTTGATTTTGAAAACATTTCCTTGGAAGTTATGCTTTTTTCCTTACTTCAGCTTGGTGAGTGTCATGGTTTACTAGTAAGTGGCCACCCTTAGAGAAAGGGTTGCTACCTGAGGGGATCCTTAAAGGGTTATCGTACCACTCCCACTCATACCAACCAATTTCCATGTAAGACACTCGACCCCCTAAGTACCTTTTAAGGGATGGCGTATTGAAATTTTGCTTCTTCTTATACATCTTGAGGACTATTCTCGAGGACACCAACGTCTCCTTCTCATCAAGAGATTTCCAATGACTGTAAGTATGCTCAAATCCGATCTCGGAGTTAAAATTTATGGCCTTCCAAATTTCTCGGGCCTCCATTGGCCCAAGGCCACCTCATTGCCTCATGGCATCGGTGTGGCCTCTTAATACTCGTTCCATTCGATGTGGCATCTGCCACCAGGCACATTAAGTTTATGCTCCCAATCCCTTGACCTGTATTTTTCATCATCGAGGTTTTACTACCATGGTGCCTCAAACACACCAACACTAAAAGTTTCGACGACAATCTAGTATTGGGACTATGCTGGATCCAACCGTCCTTGGGCTGAGCATCCTACAACTCTAACTATGTGAGTGATCCTAACTTGTGTGGGGGTTAACACCCTTCCCATATGACGTTCTCAATTTGACAGACCTCAAGTCACGCATCTAATGGATCAAAGTAAGTTGGTGACACCAACTCATGCAATGGTTAAATGCTCTTCCTTTTCTCACCTCTATAGCTGATGGTGGGATCCATGACATATCAATGGTTCAGACTGTATCTTCAGCCCACTCCGACCAATGGTCCATATCACTCTTCCTTACATTGTCGTCGATGTTTCTTAACAACACCTATCGGGTCCACCTTTGAACTCCGACGACATTACACCTGGATCAACGGTCCAGATTCACTGGCCCACAAATCCAATGGCCTGAAATAAAACAAATTTCTGGAGGACCTCATCTAATGGGACCCACCTTGCCTTGTCGACCAATTATGTAGTGACATCTATCACAACTCATCCAAACTGGTTTCCATGCTGGCACCCTCAATTCATCATGACGTCCACCTCTCTGAGATGAATCTCAAGGAAATTAACGACGAAGATCTCTCTCGCCCAAGAATAGATCAATAAATCTCGTTGTGTCACTGATGCATTGATCATCATCAACATTTTTGGTCGACACACGACCTTGTTAACCTTTCAAACTCCGATGAAGGACCCAAATATCTCTTCCCATGGATCTGACAGTTGATAAATGAAGGTGACCATCCAATGTTCTGGACCCAACAAGGGCCCACCCTTGACCTTATGACAAACCAGGTGTCGACACATGTCATCCTAGGAACAATATTGTTGCCTTGATGGCATGCCACATCATTCATCAAGTCATCACATCCTCTCATAGATTAGTGGGGACGTACAACAGGTCGATGACTATCGTCGTGCCTCACCACTCATTGATCAACAATATGGATTACTCATTTTTCTCAAGATAACACTTTTCTTGAGGAAGGGAATATACTTCGATGCTTTTTCTTTGTAGTGTAAATAAAAGGGTGAACTGTTTCACTTTGACAGGAATGGTTGCGAAACACTTATACATAACCACTTGCGCTCCTAATATTTCGACACAAAATTTGATACTAAAAGGGAATATTCTTTGATACCTTTATATCAAAGCGCAAATTACTCTGTCAATGTTCCTCCTCTGATAGCTATGGCTATGATAGATCAACGGTTCACATTAATTCAGAGTTTCAGAGTCCCTGTTTAACCTTGCACTCTGATGGAGGGTCCAGGTCTCCTCACTATAACTCCGATATATCAACAAGTAAGGCTAAAATTTCCTACTTCCATATCTATGGTCCATACTCAACCTCATAGTTTCACCTTCAAAATTTTTCTACAACCGCTCGAGAGTTTCCTCTGACCAACTCTCTTCAATGAATTTATCCCCTATATAATGGAAGTTAGATCAAATGGTGGTATATATGTTACTTCCATACTTTGATGGATCGATTACTCTGGTTGATTTGAAGTGCTATCCCAACCTAACCATGAACTACTCCAATGGACGCACCATTCAATCAATAGTCAGATCTACTTGCCACATAGATCCAATGACTCTCATTTTCTTTCCTGTAGCCTTTGTTGATGAGTTACGTAGTGACATCTGTCACTACTTAGCCACACTAGATACCATGTGTCATCCATGAGACATTCTAGTTGCCACACTGGAATTCCTCATCAGCATGATGACACCACTCCTTCCCCACTTAAGCAGAGTTTACAGGGATCTACGGATGAGATTTGATCTCGCATCTACATCGATCAACAATTTTGATATTTTCAGAGGGATTATTCCAACATATCAATGGTTCACATTACCTCTCAAGGGTTCAGTGTCATTGGAATTTGCATGAGTCCCGACACTCGGTCGCTACTGGAGACGATGCCTCTCTTGACGAAGGTTGAAGATTTATCCTCCCCTTCAAATCAACTATGGTAATTTATCATCAACTTTATGTTGATTCCTTGACTGGTTAATGCCCATCTTAGGGACTTAGACAATTCTAGATTTCTTCCAGGTTCTTTATAAAGGTTTACCAGACCTTCATGGCTCTTACCTTTGCTCTAAAATGAGCGAGGTAATTCTCACCCTAATATTTTGGCTTACAGATCCCAACCCGAAACCATAAAATATGGCTCCTGCGTAGACATGCATGATTACAAATTTACATAGAAAAACAAATTGCATTCAACACCAGTCTATTTAACAAACAAGAATTCACATCTAATATACAAATACAAGAATCCAGTCACACATGTCATTCCAATTATAGAGGTTATGCAAATACTTATCTACTACAACTTGTAGCCAACCAACTGACTGTGGGTGTTCGATTTTCCACCCAACTATAGGATCACCATGCTCAATCACTTTGGTTGCAGGAAACCCACGTACCAATCCATGATACCACTAGGGAACTATCTATGCCCACCTCTCCTATATCGGGCCTCTTCGAGTTTTATCAGATGCCTTCCATCATCAATGTCGCGACCCCTCAGCTCATGATAGGTTCTTAGGTTCTAAGACCACTCCTGTGACCATCTCCTTTCTTTGAGACTCCCTGAACTCTCATAAATTTCTCCCCCCTGTACCAATTCGGGTTCCCCCCTGTGCCAATTCGGGTTCCCCCCTTCATGCATTCTTATCTTCCATGCCCCACACAGGAAGGTTCTCGACTTGTCCTCTTTCTTCTGTTAGAAGGAACTCATGGGTCGATATTGTTTGCAAAATTGGTACTCTATTTTAACTTTTGGATGGAAGCCTCTACTTTCCTAGCCATATTTTCCATATCTATATTCATTGAGGTTATTTGGTTGCTCAACCACCAATCCTCCCTCATTAGCTGATTTTCCTTGAAATCGGGGATAAGGGAAATAATCTGTTATTTCCAATTCAATTATTTCAACAAAGGAGCATTGATTCATCTTAGCAATATGAACCCCTCTCTAGGTTTCCCATTCTTTCCCTTGGTAGTATCATGGCCAACAATTTAAGGCTTCACCCTCATAGTCAGTCATTGGCATTTACAATTAAACAATGCTATAGTTACAATATTTTCATGTCATTTCATGGCAATCATTAAACATGATTAATTACATGTTGGGGAAAACATGGGTCTTATAATCCCACCCCCTTAAAGGAACATCATCCTCTATGTTTTTTTCATCTCAGCAACACCTGCCATGCCTTTATCTTTCAGTTGCTTCAACAACGTTTCCCTCTTATTGATCTAGTCCTTTCCTAGAATCTTGGCATTATCACATGCCTACAATAGTTTCAAATAACAAGCATATTAATACAAATTTCATGCAAAAACATTTTATGGTTGTTAATAATTAAAGGGGAAAATTTCACATATCGGCATAGTACTTATCTGTGTAGTTCATGGATCTGCATCCATATGGCTGCCATTTTTACTTGGCTCATTGTTTTCCTTGTGATACCCATTGTGCACATGATCCCAGTCAACATATGGAAAAATTTCCAGAGACTCCATCGAGTCTTACACATGAGCTATCAAAGTCTCCCCTTCCTTGCGGTCTCTCGCCTTTCGGGCTCAGGCTCATGCATCCCCTTCTTTGAAATCCACCTTGCCTTCTCAATATTTCTCACACAAGAAGAGTTTTAAAGACTTTGCTGAGTCTTACAGATGAAGCATCCCCCAAGATTTCTCTGTCGAGGCGTCCCTCTGGATTTCTTTGTCGAAAGAATCCCTTCGGCCCGTGTTACCACAACAAAACATTCTTATAGTGATAATGACTTGTCACAAAGTTCTCTTGTCATAAAAATTTCCCTTTTCCATTCTTTCTTATTTGATAGCCACCATATATATTACCTAGACATATCTTTTCATCTCACCAGTGTTCATATGCATACAAAAATTTGTGAGATATTTTCATTAATTTTCAATCAAAATTATTTTCAAATCCATTACCCACATATTTTCAAATTCACACTTTCATTTCCAATCAATCCCATACATGAACCTGATTCCACAAGCCCGAGACCTCTTTATCATGGAAGTTTGGATATTTTACAACCAATAGGAATTGGTCTTCCTTATGGACTTACAACACTGCCATATCCAAGACCTTTCTTCCAACAATTCATTCTTTACACAATCAAACAAATTGTTAGTTCTCAGACACATTATATTTTCCTTGCAAATTTACAATGAAATCACAATCAATACTTAATTTGTGCTGTCTAACAGTTGCATCCCAATTATCTAAAAGTAAAAGGAAACATCATTCCTTACATATGCATCATTTCAACATAACAAAGTTTTCCAAATGAATTCAACATTAAATGAATTTAATTAATGTGCCAATTCCCATGGCCACATTCACACACAATGCATCCTTGCATTGGTTTTAGATTATTAATTTTCATGTTAGGCACTCTTTCCATGGTGTGTTGGAACTCAACCAACCTCTCACCACATGAATTACCTATCCATGTTCATTATTACAACAAGGTTGTTATTCCTTCTTTGAGATGATCATAGCCTCAAATCGACACACATGAAACTAAAATTTTCTTGTGAATGCATTTAAGCATTCTTTATTTACTAGTAACCAGGGTTCCAAAATTCATGACCATCCAATTCCTCTTTCTACCATTATTACAACTCTATAAAATATTGGAAGGTTCTCCTTCCCTACTGGGCAGACCATTTCCCACCCTCTAATGCAATCATGCATTTCCTCAATGCATTCAATCGACATGCTACTTATGAGCACTTTAATTCCCAATCATTCACGATGGTTCAATGCATTCATGACACATTTGTTCATGAATTTTCTTGCAAGGATATTAATAATCCTTGGATGTTAGGTTTCATACATCTCATCATTCAGGTTATTCTTCCTGAATATTACCTTTCTCTGTATCAATGGCATACAAAAACCATTCAAAATCATTTTGATATTATTAAAATAATAAATATTTCAGAAGGGACTCTTACCCAATCCATTCATGCCATATGCTACACTGGTATGAAAATATCTATACATGTTCTGGCTTCCAACACCCTCTCTGATATTACCTCATCAGTGGTGCTTCATAGGGACTCCAATAGTTCCTTCCATGGTTCTTTTATAACAAAAACCTTATTGTAATTGTCCTCTACCCGAGGTTGTCCATCATTGGCAGTTGTCTTCCACAACAACTCCAATATTTTTCTACACATGACATACAACATCACATTCATAATCACATCAGTTGTCATGTTAAATAAAAATACATGTACCATAATATTTAAATTAGAAAACTTTCTGAGATATGTCCTAGCATATGTGTATGCACTTGTCACATTATCCTGAATGTTTTGTGGGTGAAATCACAATCAAAATTTCAGTTGTTTCAGTATCCTACAACCATCATCTACCTCAGGCCAAAACATTTACCTGCATAAGAAGATCAGTTTCTCATCCCAGAGAAAACACAAAAATCAACAAGAAAGGAGTTAAGGGACTCTTTCCTTTTTCCAAATCCTTCCACACAACTTAGAACATTTTTCCCAACTGATTTATTTCTAAGGCCTCACTGGATTTAATTAACATGGATCAATCAAGCCTATTCAGTTAAAAATACTTATTATCTTATTTTCCTTTCACCAATTGTTCTTTTAAAGCATACAACTCTGTCTCATTATTCAAAATTTTAGAGTGAGAAAAGTATTAATCCTTTTCTCCTTCTTTGCTTATGAAATCTATCCCTCCTAGGATCCACCTTCTCTCTTCCTTGAGTAGTCTTAGTCAAGTTCATCTTGAACTTTCTAGATAAATCAACATGCTACAACAACAATCTTTTAGTTCACAATGAATTATGAACCTGTGCATTCTACACATTACCATTAGAAATCAGAATGATCAACATTCATTTGCATATCTTTCACTCATGCACAATATTTTAAAATGTAATCGAGGATTCTTGTACAAATAGACTTTGTAGTACATTGTCTAATTTTCCAATAGTCATTAAGATTATGACTGTGTTCTCCTGACAGAGTTCTCACACAGTTCGTCCACATGGAACTGTCTCATCATGCAACTTCTTTATTACATATCCATCATTATATGAGATGACCTCAACTTCAAGTTAGCCTCAACTTTGTTATTTCAGATTATTTCTCAATATTCCATAAGGAGTATAAGCTTGCATTCTTATTATGGATTTCATATTTAAATTCAAATAAGCACTCTTATGTTAACAATTTTATTTCAAGAACTTAATCACATGCATTAGCATGTTGTTGGCCATTGACCAAGTTTTGAGGATTCTTGGTCATGTTTGACCTAATTTTGGGACTTCGATAGGCTGTCGAAGGTGGAGCGTAAGACGAAGTGGAGATCAGGGGATCTCGGCCCCTTTTAGGGCCCTTTTTTGGATTCGAGATTATGTAATGGGTATGGGATGATGACCCATAGGTTTACCCATGATTAGGCATATTTTGTAATGTATAAATAAGTAGCTAAGCGATGTAAGAAAAGGGGGGGGGGAGATACCTACTAGGCCAGTGTGTTAAGTGCTAGAGTTGAATCTATGTGATCAAGAGTTGTAAGTGATTTGTGCATACTGTGTGAGGCTTGCAAGGCTAGTGCAAGTAATTGTAAGAGACTGTGTGAAGGCTTGGTGATGTAACCTAGCTAGAAAAAGGAGGATCTGGCAGAGTGCACTCAGATCTCTTGTCTTCTGCGGAGTGGAACTTGGATGCTATGTGCCTGTAAGAAGCTTGACCAAAGAAAATAAAGAAGAGAAGAGTTGGTGGACGTAGCCCCAGGGTGGGGGTGAACCACGTACATGATGTGTTGCTATAATTTGTGCGATGTATTGATGTGTTTATGTGTTTTCTTGCTTAGTGATTTAATATAGATGAATGATATATAGATCTGTTGATGCTGAGTGCTTAATAATATGGATGGATGTTAAATCTGACTTACGTACACATGATTAGTGCTTAAATACCTTAGATCTGAATGAATACTGCATTGTTCTGTAATTAGGGTTTTACTTACGATGTGAATAAAGGGTTAAATACTAATGAAAATTAATTGCTGAGTACTTTGTTAAGTGTTAGAATCATAGATCTGTGTCCCAGCTAAGGTTGCAGACATCTGAGTCCTGCAACCACCCCTACCTCTACCTCGAGTGAGACTTCATCTGCTTTGCAGGTGTTGCCGAAATGGCCGGTAGTTACAGTTTTGTTGGTGTGCTATTGTAGCATTGAACCCTGGGTCTGCCCATGTGCCAGCAAATGGTTCTGTTTCTAGGACCTGAAAGTGTGATTGTTGGAAACTGAGGAAAAAGAAGCTTTGTACGAATATCTGACCTGAAATTGTGAGAGCTCTGTGCGTAGATCTGTCTCTCTAGTGTGCAGTATTCTACTCGATCTGTGAAGCTCTGTGATAATAAAAGAAGTCTGATCTGAATAAAAGAGGTAAGATATGAACGCTTTGTGCTGTGATAAAGGTAAGAATAGTAAGCTTTGTGCTCTACTGAAGATAAGATTAGTGGAAATTTTTGTTTCTAAAGTATGGATCTAGGTATGTTTGATAAGATTTGTCCTATCTTGAAAACTAGGGCACTGATAGAAGAAAGAACATTTGGTATGAGTAGATCTGATAAGAATAGTGAAAGATATGTTATACCTATGCATAGAGAGAATGTTTGGACTAACAAATGGATGCAGGACCCTAGAAAGAATTTGTTGCAGGTTAGCTACCATGATCCTAGCACACAGTACATGAGAGGCCGGGGATCATTTAAAATAAAGAGAGGATTAACCCTTTGTTATAGTTGCAGAAGACCAGGACATCTGGCTAAGGAGTGCCCTGGTAGAAGACCTAGTTGCCTCTGTTGCAAAGCTATGGACCATGAAGTATTGGATTTCCCTAGAATGATTGCTAAGGTTGAAAGGATGAATATGAGACAAGAATACCACGAGAAAGGTCAAGCAACTGAGATTATGGCAGAACCCCATGAGATTATGATAGAACCCCAAAAAGAATCATAAAAGTATTGCTATAGATGAAAGAAACCACGGATGACCACCGACATATCAGTTTATCAGAGATCTTCAAAGAAAAAGAGTGCATTGAAAAAATAATAGGAGACTTCGACATTGACCGTGTTCTGGATGAGGAAACATAGGTGAATATCATGACAGAAAGAACTTGGAAACTTTTAGGGGAGCCTGCTATGATTCCTTCATTGGGAGGAATAGGATTACTCAGAGGAAATCTGATAACCTATGTGGAAGACTTACCCAAATATCTATGAGTGCTCATGGAACTTCGACAAAGGAAGAATTTGAAGTTGTTACATTTATTGAGAACAACGCTCCATTTGCTATGTTACTAGGGAAACCTTGGATTGAAGGAGATCAGGCCAGAAGGAAAGAACAAGAAGTCTTAGAACAAAAGAAACAAGAGTTGAAAGATTTCATGACTAGGAGGATCACACACTTGATTGAAGAACAATAGAAACAAGCGAAGCTATTTAAAACCAGAGACCTGGATGTCAAAGTGGGAAGAACACTAGAAGACCCACAAAAGACTGAAGTAGCTATTCTAGATACAGATGAAGTATTAGCCCTGATTTCTAGGAAAGAATCTAAAAAGCGTGAAGTTACTCTCCCAAAAGAAGATAAGAATCATAATGGAAAAATGAATTCCGAGATGAAGCTCACTGGAAAAAAGGATAGAAAACTAAGTAAGAAGAGAGCTAAGATTGAAAAGTTACAGAAGGCTCCAGAGGGAACTTCGCAGAAGGAAAATTTACAAAATTGGAACTTCGTCGGGATATCAGAACTGCGTCACATGGCACTTCACCACGGCGAAGCAATATAGTCGTTGGAAACAATATAAACGTTAGACCGACGGCCTGAATGGGTAGAAAGGAATTTATGGTCAGAAATTTCACCACCAGACCGTTGGGACCGCGCTATAACGGTCATAACTGAGTTAATGAAGGCTTCTCACCCGTTGCAAGAGATCCATTGCCGAGTTATCTATTTATCTCATTGTGACACACAGCGAGAACACTTTTGCCAATCGTGACTATCTGAGCCTGCATAATAGTTGATTTTGCACAGTGATCATTGCGCTATTTCCATCCATCCTGTTGCATTGAGCAGTTACTCTTCAAACTCGAGATATTCAACCACGGGCGTGTATGTACGAAGAACTTAGTGCACTCGAAGAGTCTGTGAAGAAAGTAGTCATCGACCTCATGAATGCAAGAGTCATGTCTGAAAGAGTGATGTTTGTGGGTGTAGAAGCGCCATCGACGAGAGGAATGCAATCCTCTTCGTCGACTACTCGCGGAGCCGGACCATCACGACCATTAGCGGAAAAGAGAACCAAACACAGAGATGACCTAGCAAATGCGAAGATGATCCCGACCATATTTCCCGACTACATCCCGCCTCTGGCTGACGCGGTGAGTCGATATAGTGTGCCAAGATATTTTGAGTACACCATGGTTATTGCATATGTCCTGAAGGGGATACACACAATTCGAGTGCAACAGGACAAGATCGCAGTGTTGAAGTTTAGTGACTTCAACCTCAGAGATCGCAAGAACTTTAATATGCTCGCCCCATATAAATACCTGACCAGGATTAAGGGGACGAACTCAAAGATAATCCCCCAACCATTGATGATGAACCTCACGTAGTCCACCTTGTTAAACGTAATGAAAATCCCACACTTTGGAAGGCACCAGGAAGTCAACGCTTGTGTCAAGCTATTGCTTCATGTTACCATGGCGACTACTTATGGCTAGACCGTCGTGTCAAAATCGATCCGATGTTGATCCATAGGATCACAGGATTAAGTATGCAAGGACCCGACCTGTAGGAGTTCTATCCAGGAAAATCCACAGATCGCGCACTACCACAGAAGATCAAGAATACATACATCGATGTTGAAAAGGGGATGCGAGGCTATAGGGTAGCCTCCATACAAAATGGCGCAGTGCGTCTAGCCTGCTAGTTAATAACCAGAATGTTAGTAAGGAAGAACCGACCCATGCAGGTCACAGGTTTTTTCGTTGACCTTGGAAGGAAGTGCGTGGAAGGTCTACAGATGAACTGGATGAAGTACCTAGTTAATCAACTAGAACTAGATTGCCGCAAAGAACAGGACCAGGGCTACGAGTTTCACTTTAGCTGGCTCTTGATCCTCATTGCCTTTTTTTTTTGGGAGATGCCGGAAGGTGCGACCTTTCAGGATATTGAACCATTCGAGTCGCTTGTTGCGAAGTTCACCACACTTTGGTACTTGAGTTATATGAGCAAACAATGGCAATCGAATGCTGTTTTTCACACATATTACCTTCAGCTGAAGAGAGCCATTGAAGATGAACCTCACATGACTTTGAACACCCTACAGAGGTTTTGACCCCTGATGAATTTTTGTTCAGATCGTCACTTCATATACCTTACAGCGCGAGCCGATGAACATAAGGAGAAACATCAGTCATACTACAAATTCAGGAAAGAGGACCTTGAGGAGATCACTAAGGACTAGTCGACAAACCTCCTTATTCCAGTAGACCCTGCAAAGATGTCTGACCCTGACATCCTAGAGACCACGCATAAAGAACATGATACACCCAGACCCAGTAGAACGAATAAGACCGAAGAGGTCCAAGAATTAAGCAGTGCCTCAAGAAAGACTGCTTCCGTATCACCTGATAGAGGGGGTGATGATGAAGAGAAAAAAGGAAAAGGAGTTGAACACAAGCAAAGAGAAGTAACACCGCCTAGAGATGAGACCGATACCCTGAAGAAGAGGAAGGTTTCTCCCCTGAAACCTTGTTCCTAGAAGAAATTGAGAGCCACCGTGACCAAGATGAAGACTGTACTCACTACGAATGATTTTGACTTCATCATAGCAGCCCTAAACGACGCTTCGCTAGAAATTGTGGAGAAACAAGAAGCTAAGTAGGAGGAAATGTATGACATAATTAAGGTCGAAATACAAGGGGTATAACAGGCCCTTCAGTCCAGCCGCGTAGTGTCCATTGCGCCCATGCCATCAGGAGAATCGGATTTGGGAGATGAATTGGCCCAACTCCACCGACTAGCTGATGCGGTAGAAGCTCACCTTCATCGCACAAAAGAAGAAATAGAACAAGCCACCCAGGCCTTGAAGAAAGTGTAAGGTGTAATCGTAGAACAACACAGAGTTGTAGAACATGAGAAGGTTGCTCTCTAGGAAAAGTTTTAAGAAGAGAAAGCACAGTTGTAACAAGAAAAATAACAGTTGCTCACAGAGCAACTCGAAGTGAAAGAAGCAGTCAATAGAGCACTCCACTCTGTGACAGGATTAGAAGCACATGAAGAAGACCAAGTCACGCATCAATTAGAGAAGCTCGCATAAGCTATCCAACAACTACAACAACTAATAGTAGACTTAGAGCTCCGCACTGTACTAGGCACCCCACAGGATGTAATGGAACAAAGAGAAGCAACTGCTTGAAGCACATTTGAAAGAATAAAAGTCCTTGCCCTAGAATGCAAGCAACTGAGTGATTGTAGTGCCTAGACATATGAGCAACTCACTAAGAATCCAGAATTGAAGGCACTGGACTGATAGCTAGAGGAAGCAAAGAAGCAAGTAGAGACAATACAAGCGTAGTTGAAGCCCCTGTCAGCTATGGAAAGAATGAAGCGATCCCAAGAGAAACGCATTGCCTAGAAACAGGTCCACACTATTTAGAGAAGATTTATGGAAGTAACTCAGAGGCTCCAACCTGTACAGGATGAGGCTTACCAACTTTTCACAGAGATCGAAGGCAGAGGAGCGGAACTCGAGCAAGTAATCACTACAGCTGAACAACGCCTAGAGAGACCTGTCAATGAAGCAGTCATACAAGAGTTCACTGAACATGAGGTTGTAGCACAACAACAAGTCAAAGAAGCTTGAGCCAAGCTCGAGGATTTTGAAGCAGATTTAATCATATCAGAGTGACTTGGGACGAGTCATAGGTGAGTGTTGGGGTCCTGTTGGCCCTTGACCAAGTTTTGAGTATTCTTGGTCATGTTTGACCTAATTTTGGGAGTTCGACAGGCTGTCGAAGGCAGAGCGCAAGATGAAGAGGATATCGTGGGATCTCATCCCCTTTTAGGACCCTTTCTAGGATTCAAGATTATGTAATGGGTATGGGATGATGACCCATGGGTTTACCCATGATTAGGCCTATTTTGTAATGTATAAATAAGTAGCTAAGCGATGTAGGAAAATGGGAGGGAAGCGACATAATAGGCTAGTGTGCTAAGTGCTAGAGTTGGATCTATGTGATCAAGAGTTGTAAGTGCTTTGTGCATACTGTGTGAGGCTTGCAAGGCTAGTGCAAGAGACTGTAAGAGACTGTGTGAAGGCTTGGTGCTGTACCCTAGCTAGAAGAAGGAGGATCTGGTGGAGTGCGCACATATATCTTGTCTTTTGCGGAGTAGAACTTGGATGCTATGTGCCTGTAAGAAGCTTGACCAAAGAAAATAAAGAAGAGAAGAGTTGGTGGATGTAGCCCCAGAGTGGGGGTGAACCATGTAGATGTTGTGTTGCTATGCTTTGTGCGATGTATTGATGTGTTTATGTGTTTTCTTTCTTAGTGATTTAATATAGATGAATGATAGATAGATTTGTTGATGTTGAGTGCTTAATAATATGGATGGATGTTAAATCTGACTTACATACACATGATTAGTGCTTAAATACCTTAGATCTGAATGAATACTGCACTGTTCTTTAATTAGGGTTTTACTTACATTGTGAATAAAGGGTTAAAGACGAATGAATATTAACTGCTGAGTACTTTGTTAAGTGTTAGAATCACAGATCTGTGTCCCAGCTAAGGTAGCATACATCTGAGTCCTGCAACCACCCCTGCCTCTACCTCGGGTGAGACTTCATCTGCTTCGCAGGTGTTGCCGAAAGGGTCGGTAGTTAGGATTTTGTTGGTGCGTTGTTGTAGCATTGAACCCTGGGTCTGCCCCTGTGCCAACACATGTTGTGTGTGTCCACCACCAACACACTTACCAATTTCATATACATATTTTTTAAAAATTGTTTAACTCATGATTTGTTCACGATATTCTCAAAGGCATTCTCACCTTGCCTTCTATCTTAATAAATAGAGAAATATTGCTCCTTTTCCTTTCAACATTTCATATTATCTCTTTCTATGAGGAGTGGCATACCTCCTCAAGATATTATTTGAGTCGAACAACTTAGACTCTTCTACATAGGGTCAACCATGCATCCATGGCATTCTCCAATATAGGCAAGTACAAATCTTGACTCATATTTCACTTAGTCAAGAGGTATTACCATGCCTTTTTAGCAAGCATATATCTATCTATCTATCTATATATATATATATATATCATGCATTTGCATCCCTTACACATATTTATATCATTCATTCATATTTGTTTGGTCTTAATATCAACCTTCACATCGAGAAACCTTATAATGCATTCAATCCATGCACTCAAGCATATACAAACATAGATAAATATTTAGCATGCAAGTTCAATGCTTGCACATTGTTCCATGTTATTCACACACATGGACATTTCAAACTTCCATATCCTTCCTCCCAAATATCTTACAGCCATGACAAGTCTCATAGGAATATTCATAATTATGTTTCCTTCTCTTCATGGCAACAACTAGAAAGAAACTGCTCTTTCTCTTTTGTTACAAAAACAAACCACAATTCCCAAAATGTAAGCAGGTAATTATAGTATTACCCAGAGAAAAAAAATTAACAATTCCATCATTCTTTCATGTTTCAACAATTCTTGGTCATTATGCCTCTACCAAGGAAACCCTTTCTGGATTCCATTTCATTGTTATATGAGCATACTCAACCATTCCTACATGGTTGTCATCCACCTCTGGATGTAAATATGACCCATTGGTCATATAGTAATGCTCCAACACTATCTTTGTTAGTCTCTATATCATTCTTTATTTTATCATTACAACCTTATCCTCATAAGGCACTAGGCATTAACATTACAAACATTTCATTCATGTTATTATTTTCCCTACTATTATCAGGTCATCCTCTTCAAAAAGGTCCATTAGTAGACCATGCCTTATAACCCACCATAGGTTATACTGAGTCTATTTTCATGTTACATACATGTAACCATTATCCTATGCATTACAACATGTCCTCATCTTGCATTTCCATGCATAAACAAGTACTCATGTTAATAGGCATGTACACATTTTTGTATAGTCACGAGCTCATAAAATGGCTCATATGTTCATGTCATTTCGCCTCTTTTATGAGGACTATCATTAGTTCAAATAACTCATTTGTCTTTGCTTAACTAGGTTATTTCAGCAACGATTTTCATTTATTATAGGTCAAATAAATTGACCTTACACATTTTCCATCAGTCCTCTGATCACGAGGAGTTATAAATATATACAGGGTTTAATATTTTATTAAAACAATATTTATTACTACTAAGGATTCTATCAATCCATACAAAATTTCTTTAAGCACAAGGGATTTTCCATAAGGGTCTTAACCCTTATATAATCAACCATCTTAATTGCAAGAGACTCTACCTTCCCTAACAGATATACACTATTACACTTAACAAAATTTTTGAGGACACGGATTTTTAAAGGAGGGTACGATGTTATGACCCAAGGGGGGCATATATATGGCTAAATGTATATGATATGACCCCAAGGGGGGGCATATATGGGCCTAAATGTACATGTAATGTGTAAATACATATGTAATAGGGTTAGTCTGGTGATAAAGGGGCCTCATGTGCAAGTGTGAATAACTATATATAAGAGATCATGTATTCATTATTTGGAGGGAATTGTTAAGTATGAATTATATTTTGTTATTTGGAGGAGGTTCCCCTATTCTTTAAGGAGTTATTGTGTAACTTATCTATATTGGAGTTTTTCTCCACGTTGACATTCTGTACATGGTGTGTACTTCTATTATTTTATGATATTTCAAGCATTTTGGTTCATTACATCATCTAAGGATAATGAACCCTCTATAGGTTTCCCATTATTTCCCTTGGTAGTATTATGTCCAATACTTTAAGGATTTACCGTCACAATCATTTTTTGGCATTTACAATTTAAAAATGCTATAGTTACAATATTTGCATGCCATTTCATGGAAATAATTAAACATGATTAATTACATGTTGGGGGAAACAAGGGTATTACATTCCATCACTTCTTCCCTACCATCTCCCAACCTCTTAGGTTTTTGGGCTTATTGAACCAAGAAGGGCATGTACCTCATTTCATGGGAAGAAGGGGCCATTAGGTTGGGAGGTGCTTTAGCAAAACACATCATGCAATAAAATATCGCCCTGGGATATTGAGAGAAATGAAATGCCTCTCATAAGAATCTAAAGGGACCCATAATAATAACTAATTAAATAATGATCACCTTCTAGCGTAAAGAGCTTGTGGGCTATGCATTTCCTTTTTAGTGCCCCTTACTGACTTCAACCTGGAAGGTCTTCATAAAAAACATGTAAACCAAGGTAAAAAATTTGTGGACTATGCATTTCCATTTTAGTGCCCCTTATTGTCCTCAACTTGGTGACACATGCAAAGTAAATGGCTAAAATAATAAAGGGCTTGGAAAAAATGTGCTTTAGAAACAAAAAGAGGAAATGGATGTGGCTAGCCATCAACCAAGACACCCATAAATGAGACAATACGAGCCCTTGTATGTCATGAAACCCCTTTCCTAGAAGTATATACCCATCCACTTCATATTCACTACATGACATAGAGAGGGTTCTCCTTGGAAACATCCCATACTTGAGGATTGGTTCACCGAATAGGGCACTATGACACCCCTCCCATATATAAATTTGGAAAATTGCATAAAGTCTTTGAGCATTGGTTTATTTTGATAGGGGGGATTTGATGCACATGTTTTGGTGGTTATTTTATTAAATATGGATTACTTGGGATGATATTGTGACTTGTGGACCCTTGGATGGTGTACTTTCTTGTCTTTACAGGTCCTTGATATGTCAAAGCTTGATCCTGAAGGCACAAGGTTACTTGGACCATCACTTGAGGCAGGAAGCCCACATGTTGGATGATGCACCCCTTCTCTTTTGCACATGCTGGAAGATGAATGTTTTTTTTGGAGGCATGAGAGGACATCCCAGAGGAGGAAATCTATCCCCCCTTTTCCCAACGTTTGACTTTGGAGCCTCAAAACGTCACTTTCTAGGGCACGACGTCTCACTTGAGGGCTAGGGTTTGATGGTGATGGGTGATTTGATAATGATTTGGAATGTTTTGATGGAGAAAGACCCTCACACCTTGAAGATATGGCCTTTGGAGGTTCAACCTCTCCTTCAACAAGCACAATGACTTTCCATTTATGCCAAAACATCACCTCTAGGGGGGACAACATCATCATTTAGGGCTTGCTTATTTTGTAAAATTAAATTATATTTTGTAAGGGGTAAAATTAGGAGGTCGGCCTCCCTAATTTGTGTTTTACCATAACTTAAGTGGACAAATCATTTTTACAAGGTAAAGTATAAATAAGACCTTGTCACTTTCATTTTGACATAACTCACTTGAGAATTACATGTTGGATGGAATTTTCTCTCTACTTGGGAATTTTTTTCTATCTCTCTCTAATGTCTCTTGGATGCTAGTACTTTGTCTATTGGTGAATATAACTAAGGCGATATGTATTGGAAGGCTTATTATTGGTATTTTGGTGGAATATACTTGATAAAGAAGGGTTTATTCATGTTAATTATGGAATTGGTAAGGAATTTCTGCATTTATTGTTTGGTTTCTTCTTTTTTTAAGAATTGATTTGTCTATACCCTTGGAGGATTATAATGGCATAAAACCTCCATCAAGTATACCTTGTTATCTTTGAATAAGCCATATTTTTGTAAAGGTTTCTAGGAGTAAAAGGGCTTACATCCTCCTAGATTTACCTTGCTAGTTTTGTTTTCTCTAGGGAGTAAAAGGGATTACACCCCTAGATAAGTCACAAAACAGGATCTTACACAAGAGACTCCATAACCCAATTGATTTGGAACTAGTCTAATTGCATTGGAGATATAAAATTGTTGCATTGGTATATATGAATTTTTGAGATATTGTATAATTGTTCGAGTCATAATCAATTCTTCATGCTTTAGACTCCTTTGTGCCCTAGGGGCATCTTCTTTAGCCAATAAATTATCTTTGTTGTTACAAATTAATGCTACATCCATTAGGGCTTCTTCAAAATCATTTTTTCATCATCAATTGATTTCTAATATACCGCTGAAATTTACTTGTGAATCTAGATTATTGTTCTACTAGTTATTGGCTATCATTTGGACAATTTACTTGTTGATTTATGTGGCTAGATATTTCTGTTGTAGAAATTGTTTGCTACAGCCACTTGGATTTGATAATAATTTTTTGATAACACTTAATAAACAACCCTTAATTTCACGAAAGTCTTTCTCTAACCATTGTATGTTTGACTAGTCATTGCTAGATTTATTTCTGATATCTTGTACTAGATTTTGGATGGTTAAATTTGCAGCTACTGATTCATTTGTTGCTGATATATATATATATATTTCCATACTGCTGAAATTTGGGACAACAAGGATTCTTTCTTGATTCCCTTTGGTTTAAGTCTTGTATATCTATCATTTGTCTTGTTCTGGGTAGAGATACCACTATTTTTTAGGTACACAACACTTGAAAACCATCTTCCATCTACAAGACTCACTCTCAAGCATTACTCCTTTTCCAATTTTGACCTATAGGGGTGTTCAACGATCAATCTCTCACTTTATATCTCAGTCTTCCTAGCGTCACCGACATTTTCCCCTTGTGGTGATTTCATCATCACTAAAGCGAGGGGAGTGTCTATCTAAGGTGACAATGGGTAGGTACTCCTGTAGTTTTCACACTTCCATGGATTGGCTTGGGATTTTCCCAAGCTACATATTGTGCGATAACATTTTGGTTTCGTTTCCGGGCAGGATTTTGAATCCTTTGTCGATCCCTAAAGATACTTTGGCAAGCTTTGATTCCAAATCCTTTACCCATAGCTTGCATGGTGACTCCATTTGAGGGAAGTTTTGTTTCCATTCTTGATGAGCCTTTATTAGAGTTCATTTTAAGACTCCACCATCCCAAAACTTACCAACCCTTCCCCTAGGAATATTTAGGCCTTCTAAGGTTTACTGAAGAAGGATTCCTCATAACTCTCCCATTTCCAAAACCTTATTCCAAGGTTTCCTTCCACTCAACACAATGGCCCACACTTGGACTAAAAGCCTATTCAAACCATTAAACATGGACACCATACCAAGGTACCCCTATGCCATGCCCACAAAAACTCATAAGTGGTTTCCAAAGTCCACAGGAAACAATGTGGTCACACCAAAAGACCACTTGTATACACTTTGTGTGGAGTTATTGAATGCTAGGAATAGAAAATGAATATGTTGGAATGAGGATTACCTGATAATGCGCAGGTGGTTCAAAGGATTACTTGATAATCATTTGGCATCCTATGATGATTTCGCTAAATTACTGGTTGACCAAGAAAGACCAAGAATGTTGGTAGCACAATTCAATCAAATCAATAAGAAGGAAGATGAAACATTGAAAGACTTCAATATTATATTTGAAAAAATGTATGATCAGATATTGGTTGACCTACGTCCACCAACACCAACAGTTCATGTCCTCTACATGAATTCTTTTGAAGGAAAATTTGTTTTCCTCCTCAAGGATAAATAACTAGATACTTTGGAAAAGGCTAAAGATTATAGTACTCATATCGAGGGAAATCTTATCAGCTCAAGAATTGAGCCCTTTCAATTTACTCATGCCAATATAGAAGAAAAGACAAATATTACGAAAAGCACTGCACCAAAACCAATCAATCTTCTAGTTAAAAAGTTTGATCAAATGAATACTCAATTTGTCCAAAGTCAGAATCAAATCATGAACATATTGACAACTTTGGAGAGAAACCATCCTACTCCCAGACCTCAGGTTCTCGGACCACCAAACCCAGGTTGGAAACCAAGGCCTCAATAAGAGGCAAAGGATCCCGATATTCTAAATCTGGTTGGACTAGTGAATAAAAAATTCAATGGTGCTTGCCTTGTAATGAAGCACATTCAAAATATGATTTCCCAAGACGAACAAAGGAAGAAGGTTCAGGATATTCAAATCATATGAACTTCATTGACACAATATTCTCTTGTCAATATGATGAGTATGTAGATATTACACCATCAAAACTTGAAGAGGTTAGGAAAAGAGTTTCCGAAAAGAGGTGGCTCATAGCATTAAATCAACTAGATGAGAATACCGAAAATGAGTTGAGGAAGAAATAATTTTTGACATATGAAAGAAGAAATAGAGTTCCAGTTCCTCCATCTCCAACTCCAGTCCATCCACCATAAGAAAAAGAGGATCCAACTCAGTCTGTAAAAGAAGTGCCTTCGCCTCATCCACTGTCGATGGACAACCTTCTTCTGAAGTTTGTACCAACCAATGAAGAGATATAGTTGAATATAGACGTATTGACCATTGTGGGAAATATGAATGTTAGTGCCTATAGTTGAGATGTGAAAGATCTCATTTGTGAGAAGAGAAGTTATGAAGGCATTGAATGTACTTGATGAGGGAGAAGACCCTCATGTAATTCTAAACACCATGTATCATGGGCAACAAAGGGATGGAAAACCTCCTTTCTATATTTCTTTAGGGGTGAATGGTCTTTAATTGAATAACTGTATGTTGGATTCTGGGGCTTCAAAGAACATGATGTCTTTAAAGGTCATGAAACAACTTGGTTTGAAGATAACTCTCCCATATCGAAATGTGTGTGGCATTGATTCAAAGAAGGTGAAGGTATATGGTATCATAGAGGATGCAAAGGTATATTTACATGAATTCCCTCATATTAGCCTCATTATGAACATAGTGGTGATTGATGTTCTAGATGCTTGGGGCATGATTTTATCAATAATTTGGGTTGCCCCTTTGGGAGGTTTTCTCAGCATCGATCTCACTCATGCACACATTCCCATGGTAGATGGCACCTTTGAGATCTTGTATAGCCGACAAGCAATCAAGAAACACGTGATGGACTTGGACCACCCTTATTAGCACAATGATTATGAGTTTGATGTGCATCCATAGATCATCAAGTATTACCCACATGATTTACCTTGTCTACAAGAAAATTGCATAAACACACTTCTTCCGAGGATAGATGAATACAAAGAAAAGCTTGCAAAATTTCAAGGAAAATAACCATGATCCATTAAGATACTTAAGAAAGAAGAATACAAGAGAGATAAGGAACAAGAAGAAGTTATCAAAGATATGGTCAAAGAAGAACCACCTTCACATCCATACATTGAAAATATGCCTTACATTAAATTCAGTGAAGGGATCCTCGTTCTTATGTGGGACAAGAAGAATTTTGAGCCCAAGTATGATAAGAGAAATGGTGTCTTATGGCTTGGCCCTTACGTCGTCAAGAAGAGGTCTGAGAAAGGAAAATACTACTTGTCTACCATGGATGGGAGAAAGATGCCATTAACAGTTGATGGGTACCTTCTCTGACCCTATATTCAAGGAACCCGACTTCTTCAAGGCCCATGCCCCAGGTAAGTAGGTAGGTCATTTTATTTCACTTGCACTTGCATTTTCTTGCTCATGATAGTTTAGTTGCATTCACCTATATTTGCATGTCATATTTTATTTTTCATTTTTCTCTACTTGCATTATTGCATAGTTGTTTTACATCATTTGATTTTATCATATTACATGTTAGTTTATAATTGTTTTGAAAAATATGCAAAATTTTCTCTTAAGATTAGTTGAAAATTTGAATTTTTGATCATATGGACAAAGGGTGAGTGAGACACCTTGGATTTCAAGGTTTTTTGTTTCTGTGTGTGTAGGAACAAGTCTTACTAGGATATGTTGAGGTTCTCATGAACTCTACGATAAACACATGTCCCCAAGTAGGAACCAAATGTTATCCCCCATTTCTAGGGATAAATAAGGAGATGATGTCTCAAGGTCCTTAGGTTGAAGAAATGGAGTACTGAGAGGAAACCAATCACACAGAGCCCTTCATTCACCACACATAACCATTCGACAATGAAAACATCATCACCACACTTGGTCTATATCACAAAGTACAATAGGTATTTCTCCATGAGGTAACAAGTCCAGTATTGTGGTAAGCATCATTCTAATAATTCAATAATTTGAACATGTTGCAAAGATTCCTTTCTTGATTTTGAAAATGTTTTCTTGGAAGTTATTCCTTTTTCCTTATTTCACCATGGTGAGTGTCATGGTTTCCTAGTAAGTGGCCACCCTTAGAGAAAGGGTTGCTACCTGAGGGGGCTCCTTAAAGGGTCATCGTACCATTTCCACTGATACCTGCCACTTTCCATCACTTCTTCTCTTTTTTCTCCCAACCTTTTATGTTTTTGTTCTTATTGACCCAAGAAGGGCATGTACCTCACTTCATGGGAAGAAGGGGCCACTAGGATGGGAGGTGATTTAGAAAAACACATCACGAAATAGAAGCTTGCCTTGGGATCCAGAGAGAAATGAAACGCCTCTCATAACCCATAATAATAACTAATTAAATAATGATCACCTTCCAGGGTAGAGCGTTTGTGGGCTATGCATTTCCTTTTTAGTGCCCCTTATTGACTTCAACCTGGAAGGTCTTCATAAAAAACATGTTAACAAAGGTAGATAATTTGTCGGCTATGCATTTCCTTTTTAGTTCCCCTTATTGTATTCAATTTGGTGACAAATGCAAAGTAAATGGATAAAATAATAAAGGTCTTGGAAAACATATGCTTCAGAAACAAAAAGAGGAAAAGGATGTGGTTATATCTCAGCAAAGGCACCCATAAATGAGACAATAAGAGCCCTTGTATGTCATGAAATACCTTACCTAGAAGTCTATCCCCATCCAATTCACATTCACTACATGAAATAGAGAGGTTTATCCTTGGAAACATCCCATACTTGAGGATTATTTCACCCAATAGTGCACTATGACACCCCTCTCATATCTAAATATTGCAAATTCCATAAAGTCTTTGAGCATTGGTTTATTTTGATAGGGGTATTTGATGCAAATGTTCGGGTGGTTATTTTATTATATATGGCTTACTTGGCATGATATTGTGACTTGTGGACCCTTGGAGGGCTTACTTTCTTGTATTTCAATGTCCTTGACAGGTTGAAGCTTGATCGTGAAGGCACAAGGTCACTTGGACCTTCAATTGGGGCAGTAATCCCACAGGTTAGATGATGCACCCCCTCTCTTTTGCACATGCTGGAAGATGAATTTTTCTTTTGTCTGCATGAGAGAACATACCAAAGGAGGAAATCTAGCTCCCCTTTTCCCAATATTTGACCTTGGAGGCTTAAAATGTCACTTTCTAGGGCATGTCGTCTCACTTGGGGGCTAGGGTTTGATGGTGATGGGTGATTTGATGATGACTTGGCATGTTTTGATGGAGGAACACCCTTTCACCTTGATAATATGAAATTTTTAGGCCCAACATCTCCTTAAACACGCTCAATGACTTTCCATTTATACCAAAATGTCACCCCCAGGGGGGATGATGTCATCATTTAGGGCTTGCTTATTTTATAAAATTAAATTATATTTTGTAAAGGGGAAAATTAGGAGGTTGACCTCCCTAATTTTTGTTTACCCTAACTTAAGTGGAAAAATCATTTTTACAAGGTCAAGTATAAATAACACCTTGTCACTTTCATTTTGACATAACTCACTTGAGAATTACATACTTGTTGGCTGAAATTTTCTCCCTACTTGGGGAATTTTTCTCTATCTCTCTATTGAATGTCTCTTGGATGGTAGTAATTTGTCTATTGGTGAATATAACTAAGGAACTATCTTTTGAAATTATTATTCTTAGTATTTTGGTGGAATATACTTGATAAAGAAGGGTTTCTTCATGTTATTTATGGAATTGGTAAGGAATTTTTGCATTTATTGTTTGATTTCTTCTTGTTTCATGCATTTATTTTTCTAGACCCTTGGAGGAGTATAAGGGAATAAACCCTCCATAAAGTCTACCTTTTTATCTTTGAATAAGATATATTTTTGCAAAGGTTGCTAGGAGGAGTAAAAGGGCTTACACCCTCCTAGATTCACCTTGCTAGTTTTTTTTTTCTCTATGGTGTAAAAGGGATTACACCCCTATAGAAGTAAAAAAACTATCTCTTACTCAAGAGATTCCATAACCCAATTTATTTGGAATTGTTCTAAGTTTCATTAGAGATTTAAAATCCTTGCAGTGGTATACGTGAATTTTTGAGATATTGCAATTGTTCGAGTTGGAATCAATTCTTCATGCTTTAGGATTCTTTGTTCCCTAGGGGCATCTTATTTAGCCAATTAATTCTCTTTGCTGTTAAAAATTGATGTTGCATCCATTATGGCTACTGCAAAATGACTTTTTCATCATCTATTGCTCTCTAATCTACTGTTGAAATTTACTTGTGAACCTAGATTATTGTTCTACTAGTTATTGACAATCATTTGGATGGTTTACTTCTTGATTTTTGTGGCTAGATCTTGATACTGTAGATTTTTTTTTCTACAGCGACTTGGTTGTCATAATAATTTGCTGATAACACTTAACAAACATCCCTTAAAGCCACCAAAGTCTTGCTCTAACAATTGGAAGTTTGACTAGTCATTGCTAGCTTTATTTTTGATATATTTTACTAGATTTTGGATGGTTAAATTTGCAACTATTGATTCATTTGTTTATGATATATGTATTTCCATACTGCTTCAATTTGGGACAACAAGTCTTCTTGATTGATTCCCTTTGGTTTAAGGCTTGTATATATATCATTTGTCTTGTTCTAGGCAAGGGTAACACTTATTTGCAGGTACACAACACTTGGAAACCATCTTCCATCTACAAGACTTGCTCTCAAGCATTAATCCTTTTCCAATATGGACCTATAGGGGTGTTCATCGATCATTCTCTCACTTTCCATATCAATCCTCCTAGGGTCACCGAGATTCCCTCCTTTTGGTGATTTCATCATCACTAAAGCGAGGGAGTGTCTATCTGAGGTGATAGTGGGTAGCTACTTCTGCACTTGTCACACTTCCATGGATTGGGTTGGGATTTTCTCAGGGTACATATTGTGCGATAACAAGCCATACCTAAACTTGGTGGGAAAGTCACACATAGATTCTCAAGCTAGAAATTGATCCCCTAGTGACTAAGTGGGAGGTGTTTAAAATCCTCATTAACTCACAGTCCTACCCTATTGGATATAAAGAGGACTAGTGGATCTCTTGGAATTACTTTCAATAGATCTAAGGGTAGAGTATGCAAGAGTACACCACTGTGTTTAGAAAATGGACATTATGTTGGGATTGGGAAGAGTCATAGAAAAATGGCCATTATGTTGGGATTGGGTATGTATTTCTATGTAGCTATGCATGAAATTGAAATAGTGGCATACACCACCTCACTCATATATATATATATATATATATATATATATATATATATATATATATATATATATATATATNTCATTAGTGAGGAGTTTATTAATGTTTGGGAAGTGATAATTTAGATCACTGCCATCACCAATACATCCCAAGTATCCACCAATGACTTACCCCCCTTAACCAAAATACTAAGTCTCATGTCCTTCATCCTTGGAGATGTCCTATATATTTTCATGAATTTACCTCTAATCCTATGGGGGGGGGGGTGCTAAATTCTATATTCACCATATCATTTCATATGACCACCCCAAATGTCCTTGGAGGGGATTTTTATTCATCATCTTTAATATGTATGGACAAAAAGTTGGTGACTGCTATCCCCTCAAGGGCCTCAAAATAATTCAATGTTTCTTATAATAATGGTAGGGTTTTCCCCTTATTCAAATCCTCTAAAAAAGGTGGAATCCCCCCCTACAATATGGCTTAATATATCTGAATGTTGAAATCCTAGTCTTGGAGTAACGAGTGAGTGTTCAACTCTATAGATTGCTCTCGTCCACAACTTGGTAGGGATGATAGGATTTTGTGGAATTAATGGTACAATTTTTAGGAATAGGATCATAGATCAATAATGATAAAAAAAATCAAAATGAATGTGGAAATAAACACAAAAGAACAAAATACAAGAGAGACACCAATATTGATGGTTCACCTGATATGGGCTACATCCACAAAGAAATAGCGAATCCTTCCTCTATTTCATCCATCAAAATAAATGGATAACATCTATAACACATCCACTGCAACCCCCTCTTCACTCTCTCACAGTATCCTGTCTTAGACACAATACAACATCTTACCATACATAGCCATAATACAATGCCCTCTTTAAAAAAGGGTTTCCTTCTAGGGAAAAAAGGTACCAACATAACCTCTACCAACAAATTTGTGACCTAATAATGAATGGTCTAGATTGACTATGAAATTATAATATAATATATACAATCCCATGTCATCCAAAATCCCTAATCCATTTACATGGATTAAATTACAAACTTAATTACTTAACTAGAATTAGAAAACCATAGACCATAAAACCATGTGGCAAAACCGCCCAAAACGAATGAAAAAAACAGCCCCAAAATATTTTCCTCATAGGCTTCGCCCATGAACCCCCAAACAAGGGTGGTTGTTGAAACAAAACCTCTAAACCAATAAAGTATTCAAGCTACAAAACCAACATTCCGTGGTATGGTCCTCCAATTAGTGGACCTTTTAGGCCCATTTTGTAGCTAATATGATACCTTCCTATGGAATAAGACCCACTATGTTTATAAAAGAATATGATTAATGTAAACATGTTGGGATTTGTGCATTGACTATTGTGAAATTATTAAATTTTTGTTTATGTGATATTCCTTGGTTTAGTTTGTGATTTTGATGAAAATATGCATTCTTAAGGTTGTGTTAATTATTTTCTCAAGCAAGTCAAATCCTAAGAATGGTATTTATAAACTTCCACTTGAGACAAAAGGGGGATCATTTGCCCTCCCCAACATCCAAAGTATCCAAGCATTTAATTACTCAAGACACTCAACCAACAAGATCTTAACTCAATTTTTTGGTTGGGGGAATTCAAATTAAGGAGGGAATTTGATCCTTGAAACAAGGATCCCTAATTCTAGGGATTCTTGAGACAAGTACCCTTCAATCAATGACTAACTGAAGGGCTGATTTATGAGTCCTTTTGTATAAATAATATCTAGGAGTTAGTAGCAAAAAGGGTAAGTCTTCATTTTTTCCATCAACAAATTTCCTTATAGCCAGTGCATTCAAATTGTCCAAGTACTCTTTGATGTTATGAAGTGATATCTTGAATGAAGAAGTCGTGTTTCAATATTTTAAGCACTTAGTAGTTTTATTCAACTTCCTTGTAGAGACATTGAGTAAGGGACACTCAAGGTTGTACAAAGAACCATTCTTGTTGTCATATTTCATTTCTACAATAGTTTCTAGTAAGGTTTATCACTTTTATGTTGTTAAATTGTTTCATAGTTTTCTATTAAGGTGTATCACTTTTATGTTATGCAATTGGTTTATAGTTTTCTATATAAGTTTTCATGCAAGTCATTTTAGTAGATTAAATTGGTTCATATCATTTCATTTTAAGATGATTATATTCTATTTTTATAGCAATCTCAATTATTTTATTCCAATGATCCCATTTACTTTATGGCATTTAATTCCCAATTCATTTGATTTTTCACATTCAATTTTTTCTTATTGTATTACAACCTTCCTTTTCATGCTCAGTATCTTATCCTATCCCATGAATTCTTAGATGATCATTCATTGACATAGTTTGTCAATTGCTCAGTCTTATGTATGTTGTCTTCTTCCTCTCTATAATAGTGGCAATCACTCCCATTACTCCCTGCTCTTGATGTTCTTGACTTGGGGTATAAAGGTGTATGCCACTAGCCTTTAAGGGTGAAGGAACATATGTTAAGAGGATGAGGTTGGGAATCCTTATTTTTTTTGGGTTAGTTCCTACATTCTTAGTGTTATCATCACTCATTCCTAGTAGGCATAAATCCCTCAATAGAGACTTGTATCCAACCCAAGTAACATGATGATGAGGAGGAATTTTAGCCTAGACACATGCACTTATATCTACAAAGATATCTATTGGACCATCCCTATAGCATCCAAAATAGTGACTCTAATAACCTTCTTTTCTTATCTTTAGAAAGGGAGTGAAGTTAATGAGAAAGACTATTGGAGGAAAGGGACAACAATATTCGAGCTAGTCTTAAGTCTTTACATTAAATTGTAGTAATGTAGTTATGCATATAGTGCATAGTACTGTTGGCAGCCAACCCATTTTTTTTGATTACTCTCAAAAATCTGCCTACACCCCTTGTCGTATTACGACAAATCATTGTCGCATTGTGCTTTTAGACGTTCGTCTCATTTTTGCAACCGTTGCAATTCAATTTCGACTCAGTTTTCACAAACTGCAAGTGTGAAAACACCTCTTTCGTTGCTAAGATTGTCGTCGTCTTTGGTTGATTTGTTGAAAGATACTTGATCACTGGTTTATCACATGACTGCTAAAGGTTTTATCGAACTTATGTTCTTGAGCATTATCTTACTTTGATTGCACGATTGGATATATTTCATTATTAAACCTTTGGGCATAAAAGTTATTGGTCTTGTTCTTATCTTACGAAAATTATAATGGATTTGGTCATATTGTTTTTATCCTTGATTTTGGACTTTCACTCGATTAGTAAATGAAGAAATTTTGAATGCATGGTTCTAAGACTTTAGAATACAAACATATACAATATGCACCGAATACATGGACAAGTTTATAAGGTATGATAGAAATGGTTCAAGGCGCATGAGTTAATCATATTCGACTTTACAAATCGATACTTGACATACTATGT
>WSFP011374058.1:0-30719 GCA_009831015.1 Picea engelmannii
TTATGACATGAAATGATAGATCGATACCACACAAAAAAAAACTTACGAAGCCTAAAGTTACCAATAAAACACCAACCAACACGCTATGAATTTGTCAACTGGAAACATTAAATAAATTTATTTTTCTTTTAAAAATAGACCTCAAGAATACTGAGTACAATAACAGTCAGAAACTAATTCCATAACCAATCATCTCTATTAACATAGTGATTCTAATTGAATAGAGTTGGTACTCGCAATTTAACCATAACCAATCGGCTTGATTAACACAATGATTCTAACTGAACAAAGTTGGTACTCGCAATTTACATTCACTTGAGAATACGACTGAGAAAGATTGTGTAACCAAGGTTTACACAGATATATGCGAGTTCTTGATCAGCGGTATACTGATCCTTGAAATTTGAAATAAAAAGAGTCCAAATTTAAGGGTCTACTTTCATGAACTGTAATATTATAAAACTTTGGGTGGACTAGAAGGAAACAAATGCAAAGGAAAATGCAGAAGTTAGTTAGTAACCTCATTGTGGGAAGATCACAATTTCTGGGCGAATTTAAAAACGAATTTGCAGAGAGTAGATCACAATAATTGCAGAGGCTAAGGAGGGAATAAACACCAAGGAGAGAATTCCTTGCTAGGTAGAGAAATTATCCTACACTTATTATCCATGCACAGGAAAGTAGGGAATTTGAATCTAAATCTTTAACACCGGAGTGAAAGACAGTCGATTCGACTCATGGCAGGCACAGACTAATAACTTGAAGGATAAAGGAACTGAAGAAAAACACAATTTTTCTTTGTATTAAAATCAATAATAGAAAAAAACACAGAGAATTCATTTGCATCCAGAGTTTGGGTTCGTCATTGGAAATCAAATCAAAAGTACAATGAGCATAAGGCTGGGATAACTTTGATATCTCTTATCATAAAACATTGGGCTCATCAAGAAAAATTCGTTGAAAGAAAAAGGAAATATCTATATAGTATTACGATGAATAAAAAATAAACTTTAACACGATAGAAGTACCTTGACTTAAGGCGCATGAACATAATTTAACTACCCTTCAACCAAATTTTACAAGTGTAAATTGCCAGGATAGAAAATTAACCAATTTATTTTTTTTTACACAGTGATGCGCGTGTGATTTCGACGTTAGAGAGATGCATATACATGGAATTTAACTACCATTCAATACAAATATACACATGTGTACCGTAGCCAAATGTGAATGCTCCAAATTCGTTGTCTCGTGCATGCTTTGTCCAACTCCCGCTTCCCAACTGATATGACCTCACTGGTACCTCCCAGCCAACGTTAGGGGTACTCTTCTTCCCCCTGAGCCCCTCGAGCTGCAAAGGGGCCACACACACGATACCAGAGAATGATAGCACCCATATCACCTCGCAAGGTCGAGCTACCACTCGTTACCCGAGCTGGGTATCCCAACTCCCACAAGGGAAAGTTCAGTCAAGATAAAATTTGGGAGCATAATGTTACGCAAGCCAGATGTGATCCATACTCCTCCTCTACCATCCTTTTTATAGAGTTTTCAAGTGATTAATTTTCCAAACCCTCATTATATTCATTTTTCATTTATTTAATTACGAGAAACCTCCCCCATACACATGTCCTCTGATCCCCTAGTTGCACCAGAAAATCAATTTTATTAATTAATTAAATTTTCCTATTTGAGTTCATAAAAATAAAGTTCCAAAGGCTAGATTCCTTACTAAGTTAGACATTCCATTTTTCTTTTAAGTTTCCCCTTTTCTTTAAATTTTCGATTTTCCTTAGGTTTCCCCCTTTTCTTTAAGTTCCCCTTTTTCTTAAAGTTTCCCCTTTTTATAACTAAGTTCAGAATTAGCAGGTTTAGACAAAAACAACCAAATATTGCTTTTATTAATTAAACCTTTATTAAAATTTCCACTTTAATTATTAATGCTTGAATTTTCTTTACCCCCTTCTTGTTACATGTGTAATTATTTTTTTTTTGTTCAAAGGTTCTACTCAGACCTAGGTTTTCAATTCACTAGGCTTGGTGACAGTTTTTAAGGGAAAATTTTGTTATTAACCTTTACTTATCACATCATTCATTTAAGGTCAATCGGGTCCTAAGGAGGCATAGTTTTCTAGGCACTATGTTTATTAAATTACCAGTTAAGATCACGACGTTCCCTTTAGGACGCACTACCTGATCCAAGGGTACCACTCGCCTCTATTTTTTTTCTTTGCGCGATGTGCCCTTCAAGACACACTACATGCTCCAAGGGTACCTCTTGCATCTTGACTGAATTTGGTAGATGTCAAAACACTGGAGTCAATACTCCGTCAGGTGATCTTGTGGGATACTAAGGGCCTCCAAGGAATAAGGACCCTGCCTTATTATGTGCCCCTTAGAATCATCATGAGGGAAAGTCACAGTCTTCCCTCACGACATCGTGGGTCTTCTCGAACTAGGTAATCATTAACCTACAGTTCGAGCCATGATGTGAGTGCTAGTAGGATGTGGCAGGGTTGCTACCACACCTCTCCCTCAATGTCTCTTGTTGTCGTGTGTGACCCCTTTACTCCAAATGTGAGTCTTATCAGAAATCTATTGTCAGCTTGCATCCATCAATGAATCATGTCAGCAATAACATTCAACATCATAATATATAATCATATTTACATATGTCACATCAACAACATTCAAACCCTAACAGTGCACTCCCTGACTCGATCTGCAGTCCAAGGGGTTTCATCGATGCCTCATCATCCTCAACATCGAGAGTCCTGCACACTCAGGAGAACCTTATCAATAGCACATGTTTATGTAAATACAACAAAATAACATATCATCAAATCCACAATATCTCATAATCATAATCAAAACAACCAATAGTATAATGATCCAGATCACTTGCATGCAAGTGTCCTCAAAGAATAAGTTTGCTCAGTGTGCGCAAGAGAGGGATGTTACATACACCCCCTCTTGTTTTAAACTTCATCCCAAAGTTTCACAGTAAATAAGTGTCGAAATAAAGTGTATCATAGTATCATAAGTCTATCTATCAAACAAAAATGGAAACTGCTGACACAAATCATATGTGTCCTATAAGGTTGTCGAGTGTGGACTATAGTTGTTCCACTAGACCTTGACCTGATCTATTGTTCGACGTCGTAGCTATCGAGTGCGATGGTCCAGGATGCGGATTGGCTCCATCGTGAGCGCACCCTCATCTGATGCCTGGAACTCATGTCAATAACATGTGTAGGATCACTAACATAATGTCTCAAAACAGATACATGAAAAACATCATGCATGCACCTCAAAGAATCAGGAAAGGCTAGTTGATAGGCCACGGGCCCCTTCCTTTCCACAATATTGAAGGGTCCCATGAACCTAGGAGAGAGTTTATCCCCCTTTCCAAAATTGATCGAACTCTTATGTGGTTTCACCCATAATAATACTCGATCGCCAACTTCAAAACTACGATCGACACGATGTGCATCAACATAACTCTTTTGTCGATCATGCGCTTCCTTGATCCTTTGTATTATGGTTTTCATTGGATATTCCATTTCTTGGATCGTTTCTGGTCCCTCCAGGACCCTATCCTCAATCTGATCCCAACTCAAAGGTGTCTGACACGGTCACCCGTAAAGAAACTCGAAATGTGCCATCTTAATAGTGCTTTGATAACTATTGTTATATGCAAATTCTACCTGTGGCAATAACTCTTCCCAACTCTTTTGTTGGTCCATCACATACATACACAACATATCCTCCAAGATTTGGTTTGTTCACTTGGTCTGCCCGTCTGTTTCCAGGTGATACGCAGTAGTAAATTTAAGTTGAGTTCCCAAGGCCTCTTGGAAACTAGTCCAAAATCGTCCCATAAACACCGATCCTCTATCGGATATAATCCTCTTAGGCACACCATGCAGCCTCACAATCTCACTGATAAAAACTATAGCTATGTTGGGTGTCTGATACGTCGTACGCACAGGAATAAAATGATCTCTCTTCATCAGAGTGTCGACTACCGCAAAAATTGAGTCATGTCTCCTTGTCGTCAGTGGAAATCCAACAATGAAATCCATCGAAATGACCTCCCATTTTGATTCTAGAATAGTGTGCGGCTATAGTAATCATGTCGGATGTCTATGTTCAGATTTCACCTGCTGACATTCTAGACATCTTTCCATGTATCTGACTATGTCTGCCTTCATTCCTTCCCAAAAGAATAAGGGTTTAAGGTCTTCCCTCATATTCGTGACTCCAGGATGAGACATGTACACTACTCTATGAGCCTCGTTTAGGATAAAACTCCTCAACTCGTCGTTGGGTGGTACGTATATTCGACTTTTAAATCTCAATAATTCGTCGTTGTCCAGAGTAAATCCCTCAAATTTTGGCACCATCATTGTGTTTTGTCTGATAAAATCCTTGACCTCTTTGTACCGGTCATCGTCATGCTGTAAAGTTATAATATTTTCACGTAGATTCGTCTAAAGAGGCATCACCAAAAATATGCGTGGTCTTTGACTCAACGCATCAACCACTATGTTCATTGTTCCTTTTATGTAAGTAATCTCGAAATCGTACTCGCTAAGTAATCTCGCGTGTTCAAGTCGCTTTGGGTAAATATGTGTTGTAGGCCACAATGGTCCTTTATTAGTTTAAATTTTTGTCCAATAAGGTAGTGTCTCCAAACTCCAAGGCATAAACAATGGCTAACAACTCCAAATCATGTGTTACATAGTTCTCCTCATGCGTTCTCAACTTTCTTGAGATGTAAGTGATCACTCGACTGTCTTGCATTAAAACTCTACCTAAGCCTTCCTTGGATGCGTCAGTGCATGCCAAGAAGTCTGTTTCCATGTCAGGGACCCTTAGTATCGGTGTTATCGTCAACATCTCCTTGAGCCTTCGAAATGTCTCTACGCATTTCTCGTTCCAAACAAACTTCTTATTCTTCTTCTGCAATTTTGTGATCAGATTTTCTATCTTCGAAAAACCCTCGATGAACCGTCAATAGTATCCCACTAAACCCATGAAGCTACACACTTCGGGGACATTTGTTGGCACAGGACATTCCATAATATCCTTGACCTTTGCAAGATCCACAGCGATAGCTTCGTCGGAGATGACATGCCCTAAGTAGTGAATCTTCGATTGATAAAATGAGCATTTAGACAATTTCCCATACAATTTGTTCTCTTGTAGAAACTGTAGTACCATGCACAAGTGCTCGTCATGCTCCTCCATCATCCGATAGTAAATCAAAATATCGTCAATGAATACTTGGATGAACTTGTCCAAGTATTCACAGAACACCATGTTCATTAAACTCATAAATACCCCTGGGGAATTCGTCAGTCCAAATGGTAGAACAATAAACTCATAATGTCAATACCTCATCTTAAAGGTGGTCTTAGGGATGTCATCCTCCTTGATCCGTAACTGGTGATACCCTGGTCTCAAGTCAATTTTTGAAAACACCATCGCATCTTTCATCTGCTGCAAAAGATCATCAATCCTTGGCAACAGATATTGATTATTGATTGTTGCCTTGTTCAATTGATGGTAGTCAATGCAGAGTTTCCACGACCCATCCTTCTTCCGAATGAAAATAACAGGCGCACCCCATGGTGACACACTTGGACATATAATTCCTAGGTCCAGCAACTCCTTCAGTTTCATTTTCAACTCTTGTAACTCCGGGGTCGACATCCGAGAAGGCGTTCTTGCTATCGGTTCAGTCCCCAGTTTTAGGTCTATGGTAAATTCCAATTCCCTCTCAGGAAGCATCCTAGGTAACTCCTCAGGGAAGACGTCCACAAACTCTCACACCACCGGAAGGTTTTCTAGACCTTCCTCTACTCCCTTCTCGTTTAACGCAAGGATCACATAAAGCTTACATCCCTTGCGCATTCTCTTCCGTAGTTGCAAGGAAGAGATGAACCTCAGGGAAACTCCCTAATTTTTACCTACAATCATGCATATCTATCCCTCGTCATCAACCAAGCTCAATTGTTTCATCTTACAGTCGAGTATCGCATCATGCGATTCCAACCAGTCCATACCGATCACGACGTCATAATACCCTAAGGTTGTGACGTACAGGTTGACCTTAGTGACAAACTCTCCAAGGTTAAATCTAAATCCCGTAACCTTACCACCAACCTTCTGTTTGTCTCCCAAAACCATTTCTACAAATATAAACTCGTCCTGTTCGACTTCCTTTACCTTAATTCTCTTTAGTGTTGCACCAAAAATAAAGCTCTTTGTAGCACCTAAATCTATCAAAATACTAAGGTTCTAGTCAGCGACGTTACCTGATGTCTCGAGCACAGTCGAATGGTGTTATTCCTGGCAGTTGTTCACCGCTGCATAAATCCAATGGGCCTTGCCCAAATCTCCCACGGTAGTGGGTCTGGCTGATTCAAATGCTCTGGTCTTCTCCACTGGGAAGTCGCGCTGGTAATGTGGCTCCCCACATGTCCAACACCCTTTTTTCAGTCCAGTACTCATGGTACCCGAAGTAGAAGTTGACAGTCCACCGACCTGGAACCCTAGTCTGTTCTGTTGAATAGGCCTAAACTATTGTTGGTTTTATGGTCCTCGGTAAGGAGTCTGCTGCTAAGGCGTTGGTCACTAAAGTGTAGTGAAAGTGGATCCTCTCTGGAAGCCACGATATCCTGGTGAATGTCTAGTTGGTGTCTGATGTTGCTGCGCACCAAATGACACCTGTCTCATTGGTCTCGCTGGAGTCCTGATATGACCCCTGCTGATAAGCTCATCCTCTGTTATGAGGGCCTTCTGGACAATATCATGCAAGGTTTGAGGCATCAAAATCCTAACCTTTGCATGAATGTTGAAATTAAGGATAAAGATGAACCTGTTGACTTTAATTTTCTCGGTATTCAGGTGCAGAGAATACCGAAGCAACTCCATAAAATGGGCCTCATACTCGGGCACCATATAGCTTCCCTGTTGCAAGGCGTTGAACTCGTTGAGATGACACTCAATGAATTCCTCAGATAGATACCTCTCCCGGAACCATTCCTCGAACAGTTCCCAAGACACGTCTTCAACTGCCACGTTAAATTTCGACAGGAGCATCTTCAACCATAGAAGAGTGCTCCCCTTCAGTTGAAAGACCGCCATGCGGACCCTCATGTTGGAGGTATAGTCGTGAAGTGAAAATCATATCACCATAATATCCAACCATTCCTCGGTGTCTACGCTGTATGGGGCACCAAAAAACTCGGTAAATTTGACCTTCTTGAGTTCGCGGTGAATGCTACCAATACTGACTGGAGTGTGCAGTGGACCCTTTGGGGGTGTCAACACCCTAGCCTCATCTCTATCCAGACAGTTGATCAGTGCCTCAGACATCCGCTAAAAGGACCTCATCAACCCAACCACATCACCCAAAACTATATTTTCCTTCCCGACAACCTGTTCGTCTCCCTAGGGGTTAGACCCCTCAGGCATGGATGCTATTGGGGGCGTCGCGCCTCCTCCCCTAGTACCCTGTCGTCTTCCTCTAACCATGATTACAATTAGTGCGGTGTCCTCTAACCATGATTACATGCACAAATAAAAATCAATTTAATTTTAAACATCATAATTAAATATCTAATCAATGGAATTTGTAGTGATCCCAAGTCGCGAGTCGAACCGGCTTGGATACCATATGTAAATATCCCCGTCGTTACGACTACATGCGACGCAAAGCAAGTGCAATTTTTTTTTTTTTATATAGGAAAGTAACAACAACAACAATTAATCAACACAACTAGATGACGAACACAACGCATGCAAATCATGCAACAGACATCAACGACCCATCATACTAGCATATCATGCAACTGGACAAAACATGCAATAATCAATTAGAAAAAATAAAAAAAAACTACCCACGCATCCTACCCTGCAAGGTTAGGACCTCTAGGACACATAAGCAACGCTCAAGCCTAGGTTCCCATCGATTTTGACCAATTAAGGTCTCAAGGTGGGAAACTATTCTAAGGAACAAGGAGGTGTCTACATCCCACCCGACACAAGTAAGACAACGCCTACAAGCTAAAAGACAATCATCAATCAATGAACGCAACATCACCAACTGACACGCGTAACACAAACCTTCAAGAGAGAGAGAAATAACAATCAATGAATCAACAATGCATGGCGCACAAGTAAATAACAACAACCGAACATTAGTGGCCTTTCGCCGTACACCACCAGATAATCTAAACATTTGGACATTACTTCGATCGACCTTTAATTTACAAGCAGCAAGATATCTGACATACACAAACTGTCTAGCAATAACCAACTTGAGAAGAAATTCTATTTAAGTTCCAGGCGCGCTATTTTATCAATCAACCATTAAGTAGAATCTGAGGCGTGAGAAGTGATATACCTTCGGGGTCCTTTATTTAAACACGCAACCATCAGGTCCATGTAAACAATAACTACTCTCATTCAACTAGGATTTTTAAATAAAGTAGTGACTAATACATCTACAAATTACAGTTAAACAATTAAGGCTATTGTAAGGCAATTGAATTGTTATAAGACGATAACACATTATCAACATTAGCCATTAATCCTGTTTGTAAAAGCGAGTAATTGGTTACAAGACGGTAACACCATAACTCAATTAAACCATCATGACTTGTTACAACGAGTGAACTATCGCACTGCGAAATCATAAATATCTATTCAATACATTTAATTTCAAATATATTTAAGAGAATAGGAAAAATAATAATAATAACTAACACATGTTTGAAGGAATTCTAAAATATTCAATAGAATTGTAAACATTGGCTACTTAAACAAAAGATATCCCCAAGGCATGAGAGACCACAACAAAAATGGATTAGAATAGTGATAGGCTAAAAGAATAATAATCTTTTAAAAATTGACATGGTCACCAACCAAATGACAAGTGTAACATGTGGAAAAATGAAATAATAAGTTAAAAGTTACTTTAGTAAAATCACAATAGCAAGGAGATTTAAAAACACTAAAATGGAGTTCGGGTATTAATGTGCCATATCCCCAATATATAGTTTTGTTGTTATATTACAACGCACATATAATATTTTTTTGTTATATTCCGTTCTTTAAAAGTATTTTTTCAATGTATGTAAAAAAGATTTGTTCGAATTCCCTTCATTTTAAAAAGGTCATCGGAAATTAAGAAACCACACACACAAGAAAATTGAATACACATTAAAAATATCCTATAACTAAAGTCAAGAAAAAAACTTCAATGGTGCTTAAATTCTCTAATATGTTTGCGTGGAAGTATTTATCTTCAGTCCTTTTTCAATAATGAGAAATATATACAAGATACCATAAGTGTGAAAGCGCGACAGAGAATTATCTCATGAATTGCATTATAAAAGTAATTTTATGCGGACACAACAGATTTAGACAGAGGCAGCAGAATATGAGAGGTATCAAATCGAGGAAGGAGCAAGATATAATTAACAAGCATGAATGCCATGTGTCTAACCGAGCTACGTCTTGGCGGAAAACTCCAGCAAGATATCTGGAAGGAAATTCACAGGGAAGGACCAACCAATAAAGCGTTGTGTGTAAGGAAAATTGTAGAGAGAGATTCTAGGCTAGAAAAACACTACGAGTTAAGGTAAACGCAGAGAATCATGCCAAAAAATCATTGGGTGGGTTACACGCTTTTTTTGAGGAAAAAAAAACGAAAAGATGGTTGGTACGAGACACCCAGATTCGTTGGGGATAACACAATTTTTCTGAGGAAGAAAAAAAACAAAAATATGGTTGAGCAATGGAAAATAACGCAGGTTTTTATATTAAAAAAATGAGAATCATGGATAGGAACATAAACACGACACAAATGATAACATGAAATGATAGATCAATACCACTCAAAAAATAAAACTTACGAAGCCTAAAGTTACCAATAAAACACCAACCGGCACGCTATGAATTCGTCAACTGGAAACATTAAATAAATTTATTTTTCTTTTAAAAATAGACCGCATGAATACTGAGTACAATAACAGTCAGAAACTAATTCTGTAACCAATCGGCTCGATTAACACAGTGATTCTAACTGAATAGAGTTGGTACTCACAATTTACCCATAACCAATCGGATCGATTAACACAATGATTCTAACTGAACAGAGTTGGTACTCACAATTTACATTCACCTGAGAATACGACTGAGAATGATTTTGTAACCCAGGTTTACACAGATCTAAGCGAGTTCTTGATCAGTGGTATACTGATCCTTGAAAATTGAAATAGAAAGAGTCCAAATTTAAGGGTCTACTTTCATGAACTATAATATTATAAAAATTTGGGTGGAATAAAAGGAAAAATATGCAAAGGAAAACACAGAAGTTATTTAGTAACCTCGTTGTGGGAAGATCATGATTTCTGGGCAAATTTAAAAACAAATTTGCAGAGAGTAGATCACAATAATCGCAGAGGCTAAGGAGGGAATAAACGCTCAGGAGAGAATTCCTTGTTGGGCAGAGAAATTATCATACACTTATTATCCATACACAGGAAAGCAGGGCATTTGAATCTAAATCTTTACCACCAGAGTTAAAGATAGTCGATTCGTCTCCTGACCGACTGCTCAGGCACAAACTAATAACTTGAAGGATAAAGGAATAGAACAAGAACACAATTTTTCTTTGTATTAAAATCAATAATACAAAAAAGCGCAGAGAAGTCATTTGCATCCAGAGTTTGGGTTCCCCATTGGAAATCAAATCAAAAGTACAGTGAGCATAAGGCTGGAATAACTTTGAATTCTCTGATCATAAAATGTTGAGCTCATCAAGACAAATTCGTTGAAAGAAAAAATAAATATCTAGATAGTATTACGCCGAATAAAACATAAGCTTTAACACAATAGAATTACCTTAACTGAAGGTGCAGGAACATAATTTAACTACCCTTCAACCGAATTTGACAAGCGCAAATTGTCGGGACAGAAAATTAACCAATTTTTTTTTTTTTTACACAGTGACGCACATGTGATTTCGACATTAGAGAGGTGGATATACAAGGAATTTAACTACCATTCAATACAAATATACACATGCGTACTATATCCAAATGGTAATGCTCTGAATTCGTTGTCCCACGCACGCTCCATCCATCTCTCACTTGCCAACCGATGTGACATGATCGGTACCTCCCAGGCAATGCTAGGGGTACTCTTCTCCCCCCTAAGCCCCCTGAGACACAAAGGGGCCATGCACATGATACCAAATGATGATAGCACCCATATTTCCTCGCAAGGTCGAGCTACCACTCATTACCCGAGCTGGGTACCCCAACTCCCACAAGAGAAAATTCAGTCAAGATAAAATTTGGCAGCGTAACATTACGCAAGCCAGATGTGATCCATACTCCTCCTCTACCATCCTTTTTATAGAGTTTTCAAGTGATTAGTCTCCCAAACCCTCATTAGATTCCTTTTTCATTTATTTAATTATGAAAAATCTCCCCCGTACACATGTTGCCCGATCTCCTAGTTGCACCAGAAAATCAATTTTATTAATTAATTAGTTTTTCCTATTTGAGTTCATAGAAATAAAGTTCCAAAGGCTAGATTCCTTACTAAGTTAGGCATTCCCCTTTTTATTTTAAGTTTCCCCTTTTCTTTAAGTTTCCCCTTTTCCTTAGGTTTCCCTCTTTTCTTTAAGTTTCCCCTTTTCCTTAGGTTTCCCCCTTTTCTTTAAGTTCCCCTTTTTCTTAAAGTTTCCCCTTTTTATAACTAAGTTCAGAATTAGCAGGTTTAGACAAAAACAACCAAATACCCCTTTTATTAATTAAACCTTTATTAAAATTTCCACTTTAATTATTAATGCTTGAATTTTCTTTACCCCCTTCTCGTTACATGTCTAATTAGTTTTTTTTTGTTCAAAGGTTCTACTCAGACCTAGGTTTTCAATTCACTAGTCTTGGCGACAGTTTTTAAGGGAAAATTTTGTTATTAAACTTTACTTATCACATCATTCATTTAAGGTCGGTTGGGTCCTAAGGAGGCATAGTTTTCTAGGCACTAGGTTTATCAACTTACCAGTTAAGATCGTGACGTTCCCTTCAAGACGCACTACGTTCTCCAAGGGTGCCACTCGCCTCTCTTTTTTTTCTTTGCACGACGTGCCCTTGAAGACGCACTACGTGCTCCAAGGGTGGCACTCGCCTCTTGACTGAATTTGGTAGACGTCAAACCCCTGGAGTCAATACTTCGTTAGGTGATATTGTGTGAGACTAAGGGCCTCCAAGGAATAAGGACCCTTCCTTATTGCGCGCCCCTTAGAATCATCATGAGTGATTGTCACAGTCTGCCCTCACGGCATCATGGGTCTTCTCGAAATAGGTAATCATTAACCTACCGTTTGAGCCACAGCAGGAGTGCTAGTAGGTTGTGGCAGGGTTGTTTCCACACCTCTCCCTCAATATCTTTGGTTGTCGTGTGTGACCCCTTTACTTCAAATGTGAGTCTGGTCATCAAGTTATCGCCAACCTACATCCATCAACGAATCATGTCAGCAATAACATTCAACATCATAATATCTAATCATATGTACATATGTCACATCAACGACATTCAAACACTAACAGTCCACTCCCTCAGTCGATCCAGAGTCCAAGGGGTTTCATCGATGCCTCGACATCCTCAACATCCAGAGTCATGCACACTGAGGAAAACCCAGTCAATAGCACATGTTTATGTAAATACAACAAAATAACATATCATCAAATCCACAATATCTCATAATCATAATCAAAACAACCAATAGTATAATGACCTGGATCACTTGCACGCAAGTGTCCTCAAAGAATAAGTTCGCTCAGTGTGCGCAAGAGAGGGATGTTACAACACGTACAATTGAAGTTATTCTTTTAACCATTTTGACTATGAATATACACTTCATAAAACGCTCTTTTCATAAACATACTTGAAAGTTATATATCATAAGGATGTAATGTTATAACAATTAACTTGGTTCTTGACTTATAAACTAAATAAAATATTTTTTAAATCATAAGAATAAGAACACAAATCAAATACAATCATGGACTAGAGCATATTTTGTATTTTTAACATGTCTACACAAGTTTTAACCTACTTTCATCGATGTTATACTAAGAAATAATACCCATTTTCCAAGAACCCTTAAAAATTTGCTAAATTTTATTGTAAGTAGGCAGCTACAAGACCTTCTTGAAAGCTCTACACTCCAAAGTAGCGACCTGATCACAAGCTACCTTAAGTAAATCTACAAGTTTCTCACTACTATGCCCACTATAGAGTGTGAGCACATCTACACTTGTGAAATTCCATATTGAAAATTATGCATGCATTTTTGCATGCAACTACCAAGACTTGGGATTCCTACTACGAATAAAACTACCTATAAAAATCCTAAATAATGTCTCTACTCAAGGGTTCTAATCCTTCATGCATAATAGAACATTCTTAAACCTTTGGAAATGAGAACTTAACCAATAGCTTTTTGCACATGCTATAATTCAAAGAAAGATCTTTTCCTAAATTCAAAAAAGCAATTAGCTCTTAACGAAAGGTTGAAGAAGCTCCTTTTGATCCAAATTTATACTCAAGAAATTTGATCCGAGCTCCCTCCTTGGAAAACAAGTTAAGCCTACCAATTGACCACCCTATTGTATTATAAGGGTACTCTTCTTCCTCTAGAACCCTCGAGCTGCAAAGATTATATGAAAGAGTGTACAAATAGAAAAGTTTGATGAGCATGAAAAAATACTGTACTAAAATATTGTGCATCTCTCAGTAGATAAAATGTGGAATCCCCACCACAACAAGAACAAAACTAGATCAGGATTTTAGCACAATTAGACCTTTCTCAACAAAATCTTCATGTAAATTTATATATTATCTTAACCATTTAAGATTAGGGTACCTTTCATGGCCACCCCTAACCTTGTTTTATAATACTCATGCACAATACGACATGTCACTCATGTATAATTCCTAATTTTTAATTATCTAATATGATTATTATTCACCGACATCCTAACTATTTTTTCCTAGTTTTACTCACCCACTTTCTAACTACTTTTCCCTCCTATATTTAAAATCGCATGTGTGCATATGCACACAATATTACCATGTTTAATTGGATAAAATCCTTAAATATAAATTGTGTTTCCCTTGATTTTAAATGTTTCTAATGCTTAATTATTTTACTTTTCTACTTGCACCTAAAATCAAATCTATTTTTTATCATTCATGTCCCTCTTATTTAAATGAGTGCACTCTATCTATATCAATAATATCTCTATTTATATTATTACACTTGTACCATTATAAATATCACTTCTAAATGACATTCATATGATGTATTATTTCAAAATGGAAATCCAAATTAATACCAAGGGTAAGTCGATAATCACTCCAAGCCATGTAAACACATTTTACATGGAGGGGGAATTAATAATCTACCAATGAACCCATGTTAACTCTATCATTTTTACCTTTATTGAGAGACTCATGGTCTATTGAGTAATAATCACTATGTGCCCTTATTGTGTGCCCCTCGATTAATCTTCATGGGTGACCTCCATGGCGTAGCCTCACAACAACATATAACTTCCAAGGTGAGGATATGTCTACTCCTCCCTTATTCTACTTGGAGAGATTTTCTAATAGGTAGTCATAGAACCCACCTCTCCCTATGATATACATGTCACACCTCCTTCATATGTTATTTACCCATATGTAAGCTAAGTTGGAAATACTATCCCATATCCCTCCATACAACTAGGAACACACATCAAATAACACTATCAAAATGATCAAAGCAATACATAATCATATATTTACAACATAGTATCTAGGTTAATACATCTAGTATCCTAACCCTAACTTAGGTCTAAGTAAATTGGCTCATTCTCAAATTCCATATGTTTGTGATTCTTTCTTGTCACACTCATCAAATCATTGGTAGCATCACAATATCTAACAATTCAATTGCATGTGTTATATATAACCATGATCATGCTAAATCATAAATGTATGCATAGAATTATAAAAACAAATGATATACAAGATATCCAACTAGGTCTCAGTGTGTTCATGGTTCAAATATAATTAACACATCATGTAATGATAAATGATCATTTCAAACCAAAGAGATTTTAGACCATAAATCACATAAAAGAGTATCCATCAAACAATGCTCCATCTACCTAGAAATCGCTCAATAATAATAATAATAATTTTAGCCAAAAAGGGCATTACATACTCCCCTCTTTAGGAAACTGTGTCTTAGATTTATTAAAAAAGATAAGGAAATTCATGATGCATCATGTCCTCCCAGGTAGTACAACTGGGAATATAGCTATCCAATTGGATTGTGACTTGGTCAACTAGCTGGTTTATCCTTCAACGCCCCCTCATAAGACCTGTAAATTGTTAATATTGAGCATATGAGATGGATTAGAAATATAATGGTGAAAAATAAAAACATGAAAAACATTACACATGTGGTCTAGGATTGATGGTAAAGGAAGGCAATATGCAATTGGTTCTAGTCTCCCAATCCTGAAAGGTCCCACAAACCATGGTGAAAGTTTGGATCCCTTCCCAAACATAATGGAACTCTTTTGGGGTCTCACCCATAAGAATACTTTATATTCTTCCTTATAAATTATATTTATTTTGTGTGCATCTACATGAATCTTTTGTCTATCTTGTGTTCCTTTCAACCTCTATTGAATTTAGGGAAATTTTTAGGGGCTAGATTTGGCCCTCTGACTAATTTTCCGTGTTTTTGTCTTAAAAATGATTCATCAATTTATATTTTTTCTAAAACTGATTTGCTCATATTTTATAGGATAAAATTATTTTACTCCAAAAATCATCAAAAATTGCTAGTAACTATATAAAATACTTAGAAATTTGATTTTTTTTACAAAAATATCACCAAAATTTTTATAGTCGTCATTTTATGAAATAGTGAGATTCACCAAGGTTTTTACACTTTAAGATAAGCATGGATCCTTAAATTTTTCCTTGGTTGAATTGTTCTCATCTACTCTTCCAACTCCTGAATGATTTTTGATCCAATCAACAACTTATCCTCCAATCTATCCCGACTGGTAGGAGTGCTACAAGGTCTCCCATGAAAAAAATCAAAAGGTTCCATCTTGATTAAACTAGGATAGCTATTGTTAAGAGAAAATTCAACTAAGGGAAGATACTCTTCGTAGTGACTCTACTAGTCCATGACATGCATGTGGAGTATGTCCTCTAATACCTGGTTTATTCTTCCAATGTGAGCATCCATATCTAGGTGATATGTTGTACTGAAGTTGAACTTAGGTCCCAAAGCTTCCTGAAATCCTCCCTTAAATATGCTTGTAGATATTAATCCATGGTAAAAAAATATTATCTTTGGAATCTCATGAAGTCTCACTATCTCATTTACAAACACCCTAACCACCTCTACTACTTTGTAAGTTGGTTTTACTGGTATAAAGTGATCACTCTTTTTCAAAGTATCCACAACTATAAGAATGTAATCATGTCTCCTTCAATTCATGGGGAACCGCACTATGAAATCCATCAATATTACCTCCCATTTTCGTCAGGAATTGCATGCAATTGTAATAATCGTACTAGGTGCCAATTCTCAACCTTCACTTGCTAGCATTCCAAACATTGAGCCACATAATTAATCATGTCTTTCTTCGGTCCCAACCAAAAGAAAAGTGGTTTTAGATATGCATACATCTTCTTAGCTCTCGGATGGGTTGTATATACTACTCAATGAGCCTCACTCAATATCAAATTGTGGATTTAAGGGCACATAGATTCTCCTATGAAATCTCAATAAGTAATCCTCATCTAAATCATATCCTCATACTTAGGGATCCTTGTAGTCCCAACATGAAATTATTTTCTTACCTCAACATACCAACTTTCATGATGTTGTAGGCCCAATATTCATCCTCTAAGATCAACTTTCAAAGGTAGTGTTGATAATATGCAAAGCCTACAACTTAGGGCATATACCACCTTATTCAAGGTTCCTTTGATATAAGTTATATCAAAGTTCACTCTGTGAAAATATATTGTAGGCCATGGTTATCATTCTTGAATTCAAATCTATCCTACCAAATAATGTCTTCAAATTCTTATTGCATGTACCATGGTAGTAAGCTCTATGTCACAGGTGGAACAAGTTTCTTCATGTGGACTATACTTCCTTAAAGAATACACAATCACTATGCCATCCTACATAAATAGTCCTCCCAATCCCTCCTTTGATGCATCAGTGCATACCGGGAAATCGTGTTCCATATCTAGTGCTTTCAGTATTAGCATCGATTTCAACGACTACTTACGTTTGTTGAAGTCTTTCTCACACTGCTCTTTCCATACAAACTTCCATTTTTTCTTTTGTAACTAGGCAATGGGATTAGCGATTTTGGAGAAGCCTACCATAAATATCTAGTAATATCCAACCAACCCCAAGAGAATATGAATATCATGTACATTATTAGGTATTGACCAATCCATGATGGCCTCAATATTTGTTGGATCTACATCAATCCCATCTCCCATAATGATATGCCTTAAATAGTGAATCTTAGACTAGAAAAATGAACACTTAGAGATTTTGTCATATAGTTTATGTTCCATAAGGAAATGGAAAACTAATTTCATATGTGCATGATTCTCTTATGGTGTCTATGAATATATAATAATATCATCAATGAATACTTGCACAAATTTGTCAATTTTATTCCAAAAAAATCCATTCATTAAACTCATAAATATTGTCGGTGCATTGGTTAACCTAAAGGGTACAACCATGAACTCACAATGCCCATATATCATCTCGAACGTAGTTTTTGGAATTCCTCCTCTTTAACCCTTAGTTTATGGTATTCAAATCACAAATTGATCTTCGAGAATACCATGGCCCATTTCATCTTATCAAAGAGGTTATCGATTTGAGGCAACAGATGTTGGTTCCTAATGGTGGCTTTGTTAAATTGTCTATAATCAACACAAAGCCTCCATGATCCATCCTCCTTTCTCACAAAAATCGATAGTTATCTCCAAAGTGATATACTAATTCATATCAACCTAAATCTAAAATCTCTTGAAGTTGTATCTATAACTCTCGCAGTTTTGAAGTGGTCGTGCAATATGAAGCCTTCGAGATAGGATATCTACCTAATTTTAGTTCAATAGTGAACTCAAACTCATGCTTAGGTAGAAGTCCAAGCAACTCTTTCGAAAATGCATTAAGAATTCTAATAAAATAGGATGTTGTCATGTGTCCATTAGATCATCCTTCTTTTTTTAGAGAGAGAAAAATTTGTTGCAAAATGAACAAGAAATATAGCATTGGGTTTGAAGAAGGGTCTTAAACCCAAAAGAGGAGATGGTCTGGAAACCCTGGTTGTGAAGCCCTTAAGGTAACGACATTGGCCAAAAATATCTTAATTAACTACTAAAAATATCAAATCTAGAAACCCTAGTTCCATAACCCTTGCATCTTTACCAGTATCCAAAAATCTCTAGATCAATTTCTAGAATCTAGAAACACTAATTCTAAAACTCCTAGGATAATGCCACTAGAAAAAACTCTTCAAATCAACAACAAAAAAATAATTGTGGAAACCCCAATTCCATAGTGCTTAGGGCAATGACACTAGCCAAAAATAATTGGATGAGTTTCTAAAAAGGAAAATCAAATATAGAAACCCAAGTTATGTATCCTTTAGGGAAATGCACTAGCCAAAAATCTCAGGATCTTGTAAAATGCACAAAAATACATAGGGTGTACAAGATTCTACACAGATACGATGTTAGGGAAAAAAATTTAGGGTGAAATATCCTAAAAAACACACCAAATCAGAAATAATAAATGACAATGATATAGCCACCAACAATAAATCGACACTAGAGAAAGCCCGAAATCATGGATGGTCTGGAAAAAATAGTGTATCATCCCATAGGTGATGCAGCTAGTAAAAACATTTCCATGTATGTTGAAGGAAAAATACTTGAAATAAAAGAGCAGGGAATACCTAATATTGGGTGCTTCAATCCTATGCGAAAGGTCTCCCAAAAACACATAAAACCGGCTCAAAAACACCCTAAATCGATTTTATTGTGTCATTTTTATTTTTGGTTGAAGTCCTTTCCATTAAAAAAAAAAATGAAAACCTAAAATAAGGCATAAATTTAATGATTTTTTTTGTATTAGCTCAAATTTAGCATCCATGAGAAAATTCATAACCTATGATCTTGTTAGAAAAGTAGGTCCTTGATTCTTCTTGTGCACAACAAGTCCAAAGTTCTTCAAATGCGGGATACTCCTTTCTTGTGTTCATGCTTATAGAAAATGCATCCCATGTCTTGGGAAGGCCATTGAGTACTATATTTACCAGCTCCTTCTCTGAAATGATTTCTTCAATATCTTGTATTTTATCTCTTAACTAAGATATTCTCACAAGGTATGATGTTATGTTGTCATCATCATTCATTTTCATGTCACGAAGCTCATTCTTTAGACTCATTACTTGTCCAATGTTTTTTACTGAGAAGAGGTTAGTTAGGGCATCGTACATATTCTTAGATGAGTCAAAATGAGAGATGTAGAGTATCAAGTGGTATTTTACGGAGTCCACTATGATACTCATGGCATTGATGTCATTGTCCTTGAAATTCTCCATAACTACAACGTTCAGAGGTTCCTTCTCTTTTCCTTCTTCAAACTGTGGTTCCACAATATTTCCTTTCACAATATCCAACACTTTATTCTTAGCAAGGATGAGGGCAATCCTTGTCTTCCATGCTTTGAAGTTAGAAGCCCCTTCTAGCTTGTTTTCTGACTTCATAGAGTAAGTCATGACTACTTTGACTTGGTCAACCTTTGACTTTGACCAAAAACTCAAACTTGACGTCTTAGTTTTTTTAGAATACCAAGAGGTGCACTAGGTTAGAGCGCACTAGTTTATCTAGAAATTAGGTAAATCTCTTCACTTAAGGTGCCTCAACATGAGGGCTAGTGTTTCCTTGTTGCAGCAAAAAATTTGACTGCAACTGCAACTGTAACTAAGCAAATCCTCCCAATCTATCTTCCAGTGGTTAGACTATCTGAATATAGTGTGGGCCCATAATCTATTAGGAAATTAGGTTTGTGTGTTTCACCATAGAAAATATAACATTATTGTCACCCAACCATAGGCTGAAGCCACCCTCGAGCACCTTAACCTTGATAGAGAATAATTCCAGAAGCAAACCCTAGGCCTAATAGACAATCAAGGTAGTGTATCACTCTCCAGAGTTATCATACCAAGAAAAAGTCCAAACCATAACCAAGAGAGAGTCCAAGCCTAAAACCAAAAATACAAGTTGCAGTAGCTGCAACTACTCTCCAGACTTGCGCACTTACTGAATTTTTGCAGTGCACACTAGATTTATGCAGTTGTGAGCTATGTGTCTCCAAATGAGCTCTAGAATCCTATATTTATACTACTCTTCCTTAGCTGTCTGGGCCAAATTCTCTTTCTGGAGGCTAAAAACTCAATATTAATTATTTTCTTTAGCCAACTTGTCTTCTAGGGTTATGTTCAATGCTTTAGGGTTTCTTCTTGCTTCTCGGAATATTCTATTCTTGTCAAGGTTACACGTGGAGGTTTAATACCTCCTGCAGCTACCATAATATCAACAGATCTCACATAAAAAACAAAGGCCCTAGATATCAACACTCTATAACCCTCTCACACATGTCACTTTTCTTCCTCCATCACCACTATTAATATCTTGAACTTATAAATGAAACATAAACTTCTTGATTGGTTTCTCTCAACTTTGATGTACTTGATTCAATTGAAACATAAATCAGTGCATAAACCACCTTTCAAGTCACTAATTATGTGTCTTCTCCAACATCACTTCTAGTGTCCTAAATTTATACAAACTGATACTCATGTTTCTTGTTTATTTTCACTACCGCTATGTGTTCACCATCAAGGTTGTACTTATCAACTTTTCTTTCTTCATTTTCCATTTTACATCCATTTATGTGACAACTAAATGATTTTCAATGGTAACTCCATTTGAATTGCTTATGTATTAATGGTACTCATTGTACTATAGATTTATTTGAGGTTAATTGGTTGGCTTGGCCATTAGTGAATATTACATTGTATTTCTCGATAGCAATGATTGAATTGATCAATGGTTTCACACCCATAGTATCACTTTGACCTCACTACTATAAAGTGGTTTCTATTTACTACTATGTTATTTAAAGGGATGTGATGAAGTGTAAATAAAACATGTAAGTTTCAACAATCACTTGTGTCTCCTATTTTCTCTGTCTATCTCTCTTTGTGGGCCATACCATGGAATGGAACAACAAAGATTGATGAGTTTAAAAGTGCTTCGAGAAATTAGGGAGGTGTAACCTTGGTGACCCAAGGAAGCCTCAAGATGGTGATGTGGAATTGCAAGGGTTTCCCATGGAGAAGAGGTAGTGATTTAGGACAAATTACAGAAGGAAAACATGCCATAATTTAAGAGCGCATGAACATGACAAATGTAGAATACAAGACTTCCTTGGAAATAAAGATGATCAATTAGAAACCAAATATTGAAGAACCACAAATGGCACATAGGATTACATGTTTATTAAAAATAAACAACATGAAAATATCCACATGGAAAAGGTGGATCCCTATAACCAATATAGAAGGTGGATCCATCATACCTTCATACCATCGTGCCTTCAAATTAAGTTATCATTTCATCATAGCTTCCAAATTCCTTTGCACCATAGGAATGTAACACTTTGTCCCATAGAGTGTTTAGTCTCATGGACATTCAAAATGAAGACACAATTTATATCTAAAAATTCTTCTACAATTATATCTTTATATATGTCTATCTACCTTTTTTCATTTCTTTTTGGATCTATGTTCTTTTGTTAATTGTGTGTGTATATCAGTCAGTATTAGAGAATGTGATCAAGCCTACATATTTGAAAATTGGGTTTATCTTTTGGGGTCACTCTCTTCTATCCTCCACCTCAAAATTTCTCATTAAGGTCTATCCTCTTAGCAAATATCTCCCAATCACTAACAACACATTATCACTTTCCCTCATTTGCACTAGTCATGCATATATTTTCAAGATAGAAAACAAATATCTTCAAGGCATGTCTTTTAGAGTCTCGATCATGTTTTTGTTTATTTACATATATCTAATCCCCTCCCATAACCTCTTGTATCTTGAAAATATGGGATTTCATTTGGTCTCTTTACCCACATCACTACAACATATAAGGTCATTGGTAATGGGCAAAAATAGTTGCCATGGGTTCAAAGGCAATGGTTAAAATGGCCCCAGTCACCAAAACATCGGTCATTAAAAGTCGAAGTTTTTAGAAACAATGAGGGGAATAATTCCATTGATATCCTATGGAAACAAACAAAAAATGTCTCCAATTCAATCACATAAAACAAGAATTGGTGATGGTTTAAGATCATTGCCAAAGGTCACAAGGAGAAATCATCTATGGCAATGATGATTAACCATTTCCATTGGTGATTTCTCCTTTGGACCTTTGGAAATGATCCATGCAAAGTCAATAGAGTGCAAATTTATTAATTTATTATAGAGTGCCCTAATAAAACACTTCAAAACTTGTAGTTACTGATACTTGTACTCCAAACAATCTACAAATTTTAAAGATCATATCTTTAAATGTTTCTTATATTCCTTGGTCGTTAAATTGAAAAATTGCTAAGATATAAAGTAGAATGAAAAAATTAGAGTGTTGTCATGAAATCATGGATCTCGTGAATTTATAAAACATGTGATTTAAGAGAAAAACAAGTTATATTAAATGTCACATCAATTAACATAGTGGACAAATGTCTTAACAATAAGCTTCACCAAAAAAACATTACATGTAAATCAAAACCAATTTAATGCTAATTACAATTATATGTTATTGCAAGTTATTTATTCAAATTAAAATTAAATATGTTTGCAAGTTCAATGTTTAACCAAATGAAATTTGCAAATAAGCTAAATGTTCATAAGATGCAAACAAAGGTTAATATCTTCTTTCAAGAATTTGAAATAGGATAATATCACTTTTCAATGTTGAATTTTTCTTATTTATATTAATGAAATTTGAATAATTAAATTATAATTTTTTTTAATTAAAGTTTTTTATATTTTTTAATTAATATTATTTTTATATATTTTTAATAAATAATTATTTAGAAGACAATTAAGACATTATTAACCCCTCTTTTTATATTTTTGTCTCTAGTAAAGTAGGGTCTTCTAAAAAAATCGATTTTCATTTAGAACTGGCTTCAAAAATAAAGTACATAATATTTTTAAGATTTTGTTCATTGTAATTTTTATGATAACGTCAACTCCCCTAAATCATCCCAAAAAAATCAATAAAAGAACATGTATCACTTCAACATTAGCATTTTCAATATAGTGATGATATACTACAAAGTTTTATATGCATTAATTTTGAGATGATTTAAATATTTTATTTTCTAAATCATATGATTTTGAAGTTAATTTCTTAAAATAATATAGGTAATTTTTTTTTTAACAATTTTTTTAGTAAACTTTATATTAAAAATTTATTATTTTTCACACATGAAAATATTTGAATTTCTTAATCATACATTATAATATCATAAATGGTTTATAATATACTTTTCTATATATTAATCTTTAAATCTAATTATTAATACATAACTTTATATGTATATAATGGTATTTTTGTTATAAAAACAATTCCAACATGTACTATTTTTAAATATTTTTAATAAAGACATGTAAAAAGGATATTTGAAATACTATAAAGATGATTTTTTTAAATAAACTTTTATTAATCTTTAAGGAGTCAAACTCCTAAGATGTTTATTTGATTTGAAGCCAAAAAAAAATTGATGAAAAGGAGGTTGTACTTAATGGAGTAGTGTCAAATTCCCACCACCTAATGTTGGACCAACACCAGATAAGTTAAGTTGACCCTTATAACACACTTGTTATATATGGTATGTTATCGATATATTACCTCCATTTTTTTTTTGTAATTAAAGGTGCTTTTATATTTTTTTCTAAATTTCAATAATTTGAATTGTTTTTAAATAATTTAAATCTTTGAAAACATTGTTTTATTGTGAAAAATTTATGTGGCACTGTAACTTTAACTTTTGGCAAAAATTTTATCAAATTTAATAATAATTTTCAAAAAAGATTAAGATTGTTCAATTGTTAATGTATTCATTTAATTCATAATGCACATGATTTTGTTTATAATTTCACAGTTTATAAAATTTCTATATGGATTAAATGTTTCTATCAATTATTTGATTTGATGGAGTAATCACATAGAATCACAACTCATCATATTTAATTTGTATATATTAATTTGGTTTAAAAGGGGCTAATGAACTAAAATAAGTGTATCCAAGTTTGAAGCTTTTTAGAACCTTTGGTGTGTGAAATGGGGAACATTGTGGCATCTTCTTGTTGGTTCTTATACTTTCGAGTTAATGTTTGGGTCAAGTAAATGTTTGGCAGTAGTTTAAAGTAAGATTCAAAATTGAAGTTGTCATTGTCAAGAGTCCTTCAACATGTCATTGTTTTTATAGGTTTGTCCTCTAGCATATCATTGTTTTTATAGGGTTTTTTATTATTATTATTAGTCATTAATTTTAAGCATTTTTTCCCATGACAATCAAAAGAATGAACCATGACATTTTTTTCCATGTGCCATGGTAGTCCAAAAACTTAATTGTAATCATTTTTATAATACAATCCCATTGTCATTATGCCTATGTTACTATTAAGACATGTGTGTAATGTTACTATTAATGATTCAGATTGGATAATTATATTATTTATCATCTATTTCAGTACTTTTTAGGTAGAAAAATTGGAAGAATCAACTTGTAGGGCCATTTCGACGATTGATCCAAATTTGGAAATTTGGGTCCAAAAAATCATCTGAAATTTTTTGGAGCTATTTTGAGGCATCAAACGACACTTTTTTGGTTCCAAACCTTACCATGGAAGAAGATTATTTACTCTACACATCGATACTTTTCCAATGGTGCAGATTGTTCGTCAATCAAAATTCATATGAGAAAGTTATGTGTCACACAAGTTGACCTACCGTATTGATCACCATGGTGCAAGTGGATGCCACGTCAACCTCCATTACTGAAACGTGTTGGGATAGCCACGTAGTAGATTTTCTAAGAACATTCTAGAAAGTTCAAAACCTTATCACAATTGAAGGTTGAAGAAGACAAAACCCTACCCATGGATGGCTATCGAGCTACGTTAAATATTGACCCATTAGGAGAATAAGGGATTTCAATCTTTTTGCATTGTATCTTGTTCCATATCTAAGGAGAACATATGAGAGTGATATTCTCTGAGCATAACAGATGAATAGATATTTTTTAGCAACCATACAGACCAAATATCAAAGGAAACTCCACGAAGAGTGTCTCTTTCTTTATATGTGCATCATTTCTATACCAGAGAAAAGAGAGCAAAACAATCTTACCTTCTAGTTGATTTTTCTCCTGTATTGGGTTTCTCATGTCATATATTGTGTTTATTTGTGGATGGTGTGATTGTATTTAATCGTTCTTTATTTTTCCGCATTTTATCTATTTCATTCATAAGCAGAAAATAAATAACTAAACATTTTGAAAATCTAGAGGAAAAATAACCTTAATAGTGAATATTTCACTATTTTATTAGATCTATTGTGACTAATTGTTCTAGTGGAATATTCATGGTAGTTTACAAATCAATTAAGACATGCATGTATCACCTATTTATTGACTTTCTAAGCAAAGAGGTTTATATTATTTTTAATTTTTTTAATAAATAATTATTTAGAGGGAACTTAAGACATTATTAACCCCCTCTTTTTATATTTTTGTCTCTAGTAGAGTACGATCTTTTCCAGAAAAAAAAAATTAAAATTTCGATTTTCATTTCGAATTGGCTTCAAAATAAAGTACATACTTCAACATTAGCATTTACAATATAGTTATGATATATTACAAAGTTTTTGTTGTCAATTGGGTGTAGCTTGGATGGTTGTGAGGAATGATTGTTATCCTCCCAACCCGGGTTCAATTCTCATAATGACATGAATAAAACTCATAATGAGTATATTATAATGGATTCTAGCTTATATGCATTGGAAATTTGCCTTTAATTCAAAATTGAACAAAAAAATATTACAAAGTTTTTATATGCATTAATTTTAAAATAATTTAAATACTTTATTTCTAAAACATATGACTTTGAAGTTCATATCTCAAAACAACTTAGATAATCTATTTTTAACAAAATTTTTTAGTAAATCTTATATTTTAAAAAAATTACTTTATTAAAGAAATATTATTTTTCACACATGAAAATATTTGAATTTCTTAACCATACATTATAATATCATAAGCTGACTTGCCTAACATTGTAAAATTACTTTATGATATACTCTTATATACATTTATCTTTAAATATGACTATTAATACATAACTTCAGCATGTATAGAGTGATATTTTTGTTGTAAAAACAATTTCAATATGTTAAATTTTTTAATTTTTTAATTTTTAATTTTTTTAATTTTTAATTTTTTTAATTTTTTAATAAAGATATATAAAAAAGATATTTGAAATAATGTAAAGATGATTTTTTTAATTAACTTCTATTAATCTTTAATCTATAAGGTGTCAAAATCCTAAGATGTGTTTATTTGATTTGAAGCCAAAAAATGATGAAAAGGAGGTTGTACTTAATGGAGTAGTGGAAAATTCCCACCACCTAATGTTGGACCAATACCAGATAAGTTGACCCTTATAACATATTATGTGGCATGTCACCTACAAGTGATATATTACTTTCCTTTTTTTGCAATTAAAGGTGATTTCATATTTTTTTCTTTTAAATTTCAATAATTTGAATTGTTTTAAAATTATTTAAAATATTTGAAAATAATGTTATGTGAAATTATAACTTTTGGTAAAATCTTCATCAAAATAAAAATTTCCAAAAAAGATTGAGATTGTTCACTTGTTAAAGTATTCATTTAATTCATAATGCACATGATTTTGTTCATCATTTCACATTTTATAAAATTTCCAAAATAAATTAAATGTTTCTTTCAATTATTTCATTTGTATGGAGTAATCACATACAATCACAAATCATCATATTTAACTTTTATATATTAATTTGGTTAAAAAGGGCTAATGAACTAAAATAAGTATATCCAGAACCTTTAGAATCGTTGGTGTGTGAAATGGGGAGCATTATGGCTTTTTTTTGTTGGTTCTTATACTTTCGAGTCAATGTTTGGGTTCAAGTAAATGTTATGTTTGGGGTCAAGTAAATGTTTGGTAGTAGTCTAAAGTAAGATTCAAAATTGAAGTTGTCACTGTTCATCAAGAGTCCTCTAACATGTTATTGTTTTTATAGGTTTTTTTTCTTTTATAGTCATTGATTTTAAGCATTTTTTCTTATGACAATCAAAAGAACCAACCATGTCATTTTTTTCCATGTGCCATGGTAGTTCAAAAAAATAATTGTAATCATTTTTATAATACAATCACATTGTCATTATGCCTATGTTAATATTAAGACATGTGTGTAATATTACTATTAATGATTCAGATTAGATCATTATATTATTTATCATCTATCTCAGTACTTTCTGGGTGGAAAAATTGGAAGAATTAACTTGCAGGGTCATTTCGACTGTTGATCCAAATTTGGAAATTTGAGTCCAAAAAATTGTCTGAAATCTTCCGGAGCTATTTTGAGGCATCAAACGACACTTTTTTTGTTCCAAACCCTACTATGGAAGAATATTTTTTACTCTACACATTGATACTTTTGCAACGGTGCAGAGTGTTCGTCAATCATAATTCATATGAGAAAGTTATGCCTCACACAAGTTGACCTACTGTATTGATCACCTTAGTGCCACTGGATGCCATGTTAAACTCAATTACTTAAACATGTGGGGCTAGACAGGTAATAGATTTTCTAACAACATTCTAAAAGGTCCAAAACCTTATCACAATTGAAGGTTGAGGAAGACAAAACCCTACCCCTGGATGGCTATCGAGCTACGTTAAATACCGATCCATTTGGAGGAGAAGGGATTTCATTCTTTTTACATTGTATATTGTTCCATATCTGAGCAGAACATATGAGGGTGGTATTCTATGAGCATAACAGAGGAAGAGATATTTTGTAATAGCCATACAGACCAATGTCAAAGGCAACTCCACGGAGAGTGTCTCTTTATTTATACACCAAGGTCAAAGGCAACTCCACGAAGAGTGTCTCTTTCTTTATAAGTGCATCAGGCATTTTATCTATTTCAGTATTTTATTAGATCTACTGTGATTAATTATTCTAGTGAATTATCAGTAGTAGTTTATAAATCAATTAAGATATACATATATCACCTATTTATTGACATTCTAAGCAAAGAGGTTTATATTGTTTTTCTTATAAGCTACACCCTAAAACTTAACCTCTCATAGAGTTCCAAAAAAACATTGATAATTGCTTAGAGTGGAAATATTGTAGATTGAATTTGCAGAAAAACAAAAAAATGGTCAATAAAATTTCCCACCCTTCAGTCCCGTATTTTGATTAATGCATTTAAAAAAATACTTTGTATCATTGTATAAAATATTATCACTTTATATATTTAGTTTAAAAAATTTAAGTTTCCAAATTATTTGAATTTAATTGGATGATTAAGGAGTTATGTTTTGATAATGATAAATAAGACTTAAATTTTTGACAAAATTAGATTTTTCACAATTATGAAATTTTAAGTTATTTTTTTTCATTTACATATAAAAAAAATGTCTTTACAATTAATGAGTTATAAAATAATCATTTAAAATTTTAAACTGAAAAAAAAATGTCTTTACAATTAATGAGTTATAAAATAATCATTTAAAATTTTAAGCTATTTTTCCAATAATTTATGAATTAAAATGGAGTTAACCCTTTCCTCCCTGGTCTGAAGGAGCATTGTCATTGGCCTTGGACAATTTTTTTATTAATTTTATTGGACAGAAGTATATGAAGATCTCGAGACTGTTTATCCTTTGTTGTGCATTGAAGCTCTACAATATTGAAACTAGATAACTGAACTGGAGTGCGTATTGACGCTGGAGAAATTCTGGTATATGTTAAAGTTGGAGAAATGAGAATACATTGTATATCTCGCGGTATTTTGTGCATATGTAGAAACCATATGCATTTTTCCTGAGTTTGCTACAAGTTGCAGGAAACAGCTCGTGAAACTTGTATTAGCAGTAAACACCAAGTGAAACTTTCATTAACAGTACGAAGGATATTTTCAACCTAGATCTGATTTTTAAGTAGACTCTTACCATTCCAAAGTTTATAAAGGACTGTATAAATGCTGTAGGAATATAGTCAATTGACAACAACCTGAAATAGAAAGAAGTGATTCCATAAAACAAAATCTACTGACAACTATCACTCCAATGCCCCCACCGTGCTGCTTCTTTCACGATGCACAGGTGACAAACTTCAACATTAAACTGACCACTGGGAGAATAACACCTGCTACAAATGTGCAAAGGTACTAGTTTCCAAAAAAATAATCCGGGTGATTTTTTACCTGCATTGGAGAAATCCATCAAGAAAATAACCCGGGTGAGTTTTTACCTGCAATGGAGAAATCCATCACTGATCAGTTAAAAAAACACCACCTCTGTTAGCACTTCATTCACTCTTTTTATACAACTAATTCACTTTAAAAGAATTCTATGAACTCGGCAGTCTTGTTTAGCACCTTTTTACAAGAATTCTAACGTCTTGTTTTGAGGGTCCAACGTCTATGACAAGAATTCTATGCAACTAGTCTCTACTACCTTTTTCCTCCAACACAACACACATGGTTAATAGCAATGCACCCAATGACCTCTCCCTTGAATCTGTGAATTGTAGGAAGGTTGTTTAACTGCCTAAGTAGCAACAGTTATCTTAGTCACAAAAGTTTCACCTGGCCATGGATTAAATATGAAAAAATGTGTTCACATCATGCATGGATCGAATTGATTATCTTTTGAATCTTGATCGAAAGGCCACCATAAGGGCGAATTAAATAGAACCCGAGCACACTAATATTATGTAAGTGGGATGACAAGAGAAATTGAAAAGAAACCAAAAATATTGATGTCTTTGTAATTGGCATAGCCAATGCTACTTATCAGTAACTCCATTGAATTGAGAAGGCTTGGAATTTAATGTCTTTATTGAATGAATCTTCTCCATGGTATATAGAGATTGTTTTCCACCGTAAGCTCGCTCAATGGGGTGGAGGTCACAAAGAGTGCTGAGAGGAAATGGTGGCTCAAAGTATTTACCATAGGGAATTTCATTGGCTATATAAATATTTGCAGTTTCGGTATTGTGAATTCTGTCCCAGCTAATGTAACTTGATGGATCAGAGAAAGCTTAAGTTGTGACAGCAGTACCATTTAATTTGTTGCTTGGCTACAGAAAACCTATGAACTGAAATTGTAGTCACCTCCAGTGCCACAACAACCCTTTGTTACATAATTGAAGCCTGCAA
>ML851923.1:28097-38260 GCA_009831015.1 Picea engelmannii
TTGACGAGCTTAGGCTTTACCAAGAGTAAAGCAGACTCAAATCTCTACTTCAAAATTATGGATAATGAGCCAGTAATCTTATTGCTATATGTGGATGACTTATTCTTAACTAGAGAAGAAAAGCTCATCGCTGAATGTAAAAAAGAGACTTGCCTCAGAATTTGAAATGAAAGACCTCGGCCTAATGCATTATTTCTTAGGTCTTGAGGTATGGCAGAGTCCAGAGAGGATCTTCCTTAACCAAGGGAAGTACACAGTCGAAATCCTGAAGAGATTTGACATGTTGGAATGAAAGCCCATGAATACACCCATGGAAGCGAAGCTAAAGCTACCGGTCGATACTTCGTCAGACTTGATAGATGCCACACTGTGTAGATAGATTATTGGATCGCTGATGTACCTGACGAACACTAGACCAGACAACCAGACATTTGTTTTGCCGTGAACACCTTGAGTCAGTTCTTGATAGAACCCATACATGTTCACCTAGTGGCTGCAAAACATGTGATGAGGTACCTTAAAGGTACATTAGATTATGGTCTCAGTTATGATGGAGATCATAATTTCACATTGAGTGGTTACACTGATTCAGATTGGGCAGGAAGCGTTGCTGACAGAAAAAGCACTTCCGGATGCTGTTTCAGTTTGGGATCAGCCATGATCTTGTGGCAGAGTAGGAAGCAATCCAGTATTGCTCTCAGCACAGTGAAAGCAGAGTACATTGTCGCATGTTCTGCTAGCTGCGAAGCTATATGGCTTCGAAAGTTGTTGACAGGTCTATTTGACCTAGAGATGGAAGCAACCACAATCCTATGTGACAACCAGAGCTGCATAAAGATGACAGAGAATCCTATATTCCATGACAGGTCGAAGCACATAGAGATTTGCTATCATTACATCTGTGACATGGTGCAGAGAGAAGCCTTGAAGCTCTTGTATGTTAGCACGAATGAACAAGTTGTTGATGTGTTGACCAAAACTCTATCTCGTGTAAAGTTTGAACACTTTCGAGATAATCTTAGTATAGTCCGAAGGGACCCTCCCTGAAAGGGGGAGTATATATGATTCCTTGCTTCTGACCGCGCTATTAGACGTAAAGCAAGATGATGTGTGATTCCTTGCTTTTGACCTCGTTGTTAGATGTAAAGAAAGATCATGTGTAATTCCTTGATTCTGACCTCACTGTTAGACGTAAAGCAAGATGATTCCTTACTTCTGACCTCGCTATTAGACGTAAAGCAAGATGATGTGTGATTCCTTGCTTCTGACCTCGCTGTTAGACGTAAAACAAGATGATTCCTTGCTTTTGACCTCGCTGTTAAACGTAAAGCAAGATGATGTGTGTTCCTTGCTTCTGACCTCGCTGTTAGACGTAAAGCAATATGATTCCTTGCTTCTGACCTAGTTGTTAGACGTAAAGCAAGATGATGTGTTCCTTGCTTCTGACCTAGTTGTTAGATGTAAAGCAAGATGTGTTCCTTGCTTCTGACCCAGTTGTTAGACATAAAGCAAGATGTGTTCCTTGTTTCTGACCCAGTTGTTAGACATAAAGCAAGATGATGTATACCTTGCTTCTGACCTAGTTGTTAGACGTAAAGCAAGATGTGACTAGCACTGAGCTACCAGCTTAACAGCTGTGACATAGAGCCAATCTAGTACTGTGATGGGCCAGCCTAGTGCTGTGATGAGGTATTAGTTCCTATACTAATACATATTGATGCAGATGATGATGGCATTCCTTTGAGAATGATGATGCTGCTGATGAAGAAAACTTTCGATGATTTATAGATACGCCAACCAAGATGATATTGATGATGATGTCCTCCCACTTGATGTTGTTGATGATGTTGTCCTCTCTCTCTCGCATGATGCTGCTGAAGAATACCCTTCTTGTTAAGGGGGAGTGTTGAAATATTGTAACTGCAAAGAGTATTCTTAATATTTTTGATATATTATTTATAGGATCAATCCCCATTGTGGATTGATCATGTCAGTTATTGTAATAGGACCAAATCCCCTTTTGCGGATTGGTCAACAAACAATTATAATAGGCAGAATAAGAAGTCGGCCCCAACAGTTAATAAGAAGACCCAGAAATATAATAAAGGTGGGTTTACCCACCCAGTTGGAGAAGTCAGCCCTGCCAGTGAAGAGACACTTCACACATGCCAGAACTTGTATAAATAAAGGAGGCTAGCGCCTCATTTGAATATAACTCACTTGCTCAGTTTGAGAGACAAGTTCTGATCTGTTACCGGCAAAGGAGAGAGAGAGTGGCGCATATCTTGGAGAGGACTTTCTGTTTTAGCATAGAGATCTCTTGCCATTGTATTGGCTTTGTATATTAAGGAAGTTTTGTTGGGTTTTCTTCCCCTAGAGGGTTTCCCAGGATAAATGTTGTGTCTCTTGTGATTGTGTATTTCTCAGTGATCTTGGATTATGCTATTGTTATCTAATGAAATGAAAACATCTATAATAATGACTTAAACATTAACAATTAAGAATCACAAGATAACCAGTCTGATATGAACTCACCTAAAGCAATCAAGCAGAGGAACTAGAAGTTGTGATGAAGAACAATGTATATATGCAAGCATTGCAAGATCCAGAACTAGAGGTTCTCCCAGATGGAGGGAGAAGACTATGACGATTACATGTTCCAGTAAACCAGACATACCTCTACATGAGTCTTTATATCATCTGCAATATCCATGGGTTGGAGTTCTACATCAGATGAATGCAAAGAATGTTCTCCAGAGCAATTGAACAAAGAGCATATGAAGAGCAACCTCAAGACTTTGAGGCATACCATAAAGAGACCCTTGTATACAGATAGAAGAAGATAACTTGGTGGAGAACCTCTAGTGCATAGCAGAAGTGTGGTGAAGATTTTCTATAACAAAGATATTGTATCAAGATGATTACTCAGAAGATCAGATCTCATGATGACAGAAGAAGTGTCACATGGATATGTTCCAGTTTTCCAACAATGAGAAACTTTATTGATTAGATCTACATGAAGCCTTCAAAGAAGACCAGTGTCCCAGACTGAAGTACATTTGAAATCAAGCATTACATTATTCGTGATGTAGTGCAGAAAGGAGAAAGTGGTTCTCCAATACATATCTCCACAGATGAGTAGATAAGTAAACATTTTGATAAAGATTCTGTTCAAGATGAAAGAGTTTGCGTACTCAAGCTGGAGCTCGTGGAGACGACTTCCTTATTGAAAAAGGAAGAGATGAATCCCAGGTTGGGAGGGAGCATGGATGTATTATTGATTAATGGACAGTCATTTTTCAGTTCGAAAAATGGTCCAGGATGAGCAGATTCTTTCCAGTTTGAAAAGTCGATTGAGATTTCCGATGGACAAACATTTTCTAGTTCTGAAAATGGTCCAGATTGCTGATGTACCATAGACAACGACTTCCCATTGTGCTTAACATGGGGATTGGTCTAGGGAAATCTCTCTTCTTGAGGGTTACTCAAGAAGACTGGCCTACCTCGCCAGACAACGATTTCTCATTGTGGTTAACATGAGGAATGGTCTGTTTTGGAGGTTGGTGCAGGACAAATATTTCCTCTTGTGGTTAACATTGGAAATGGTCCAGACAGTCATTCCTTAGGGCAGATTCATTCTCTCCAGGTTGCACTTTGTTTAGTGCCGGAGGAATGGCCTAGGGTGGGGAATGGTCCAGGTTCAGCAATCAGGGACAGACATTCCTTAGGGCAGACTCATTCTCTCCAGGTTACACTTTGTTTAGTGTCAGAGGAATGGCCTAGGGTGGGGAATGGTCCAGGCTCATAAATCAGGATAGTTATTCTTCCTTGCTTGAGAATAATAGTCTAGATAACTCATCACTGATGTTTTACCTTCTGAGGGTAGATGCTCTTCCAAGATCTCACAGATGTGAGTGGAAGAATGGCCCAGATGATTCAATTTATATCATAACATTGTTTCTGTGCAAGTTGATATCAGATGATTGTTATGAAGACCGTATGTCTCTAGACAGTAGATGTATACTACTGTGGTGGATGTGTTCCACTGTTTGATCAAGTATCTATGTGGTACTTGGTGTGGTAGTGTACCACTGGATGGTAGTTGTGTACTACTATGGATAGACACAATTGTGTTCTATTGAATGATATTGTTATGATTTCCTTGAAAATTATCAATAGTGTTGAAAATAATTATCATCCAGATCAATGATAAACAGAGATTTCCCAGACAAAGAATGGTTCAGAACATTTACTCTTCTAGATTAGAAGAATGGCTCTTGTATCACTCTATGGAGTGAGTATCATGTCTGATTACTCAGATAGAGTATGGTTCCGAGAGATGATGCAGCTGATGACACTGATAGTGCTCATGACATAGTCATGAGACAGTCTATACAACTATATTGATGCTACCAGGTGAATGGTATGTTTGTGCTCAAGACCATTACCTGTAATACCTTCCTAGCTAGGAGGGAGTGTTGATATTATGGTAGCTGCGGGAGGTATTTACCTCCACGTGTAAACCTGACGAGAATAGGATATTCCGGGAAGCAAGAAGAAACCCTAATGAGTTGGCTAATAACCCTAGAAGACTTGTCAGCTCAAGAAGATAACTTGTATTAGGTTATTATCCTCTAAGAGAAGAAGTCAACCAGAAGAAATAATATATACTAAACAGACAGATACCCAGAATGAGAAGTCGGCCCAGGAAGTTAGCCATAATTACTATAAATACAGGAGGCCAGTCTTCATTCTGGCAGACAGTCTCAGAATTGTAGAGCATCACTTGTGCGCACTGTAGTGCCCAGTTTTGTGCGCAGGGTTGGAGGAGAGTTGCCATTGTAGCTGCTGCAACTAACATATCACATTTGACTTGGACTATCTCTTGTTTAAGGTTTGGACTATTTGATCAGCTCTTGTTGGTGCACTATCCTTGGGGAAAGGTGCACTACCCTTTGTTTGGCTATCTAGCCTAGGGTTTGCTTCCAGAGTGATTCTCTGTCAAGGTTAAGGTGCTCAGAGGGTGGCTTCGGCCTATGGTTGGGTGACAATAGTGATATTGTCAATGGTAAAACGAGCACATCCATTATATTCTAACAGAGGTAAAGTCCAAGAAAAGTTAAAGAGGGAGGAGTTGTGATCTAAATAACATATAGAGGAAAGAAAAGAATTATTACAAAACACAATCTAGAAACAAAAATAAATATTAGGGGTGAGTTGTAATCGGAATAACATATAGGGGAAATAAAAAAAATATTACAAAACATAATCTAGAAACAAAAATAAACAATAACTATAATATAAAAGAAATGTGTATTTGTATTATATGGAGAACTAAGTGATTAAAGAAGCACAACTATGATATAAAAGAAATATGTATTTGTATTATATGGAAAACTAAGTGATTAAAGAAGTAACTGTTTTATTTCTTTGTGTAAGTAGTTTGTGTCAACAGTGCAAAAAATAATTCAAGTATAAATTTAAATCTAGCATAAATAGAATAATGTTATTTGGTATTTGTGTTACTTTTTTGAACAACAATTATTTTGCTACTGTAAGCAAGAACTTCCAAGCATGATAGGCATACATGTAGGTGAAATCGTTGACATTGCATTGTTAATATATAGACTATTAAATTTTCAATAGTGATAGTAGAAGTATAAGAGAAAGTAAATAACGAAAAAAAAGAAAAAAAAAGAACATAATTAACTTGAAAACAATAAAAAAATTAATTTGACTATAAGAAAAAATGAGCAATGAATCGAAAAAATGTTTATAAGAAGTAAAGATTCAAAATAAGACTATCAATAACAAGACAAGATATTATTTATCATATTTTTGAAAATCTTAAAAGTTTGATGTTATATATTTAAAGTTTGGGGAAGTTTTTTCTTTTGCTTCATTGGCATAAGACTTAAAAAAAAAAGATGTTGTAAAAGTTCAAAAATGTTGTTTAGTAATAAATCTTAAAAAGTTTATAGAAATCTACAAAGTTCAAACTTTTGCACATTTGCTAAAAAAGTAGTCATAGTAGCTAAATTGGGTGACATGCAAACTTGAAGGTCGGATTTTCTATTCCTGTTGCATATATATTTTTATTGTTGTCTAACAAAAGAAAAAACGAAATCAGATAAAAATCCATTTATTGATTATGTAGTGCTAATTTTTTTTATAGAAGAAAACACGAAAAAGAATGAAGAACATATGCTTATACATAATTGATAATAATCTCACTTGCTAGATGTTGTTGTTTTCTCAACCTTTGTCACAATTGCTTCAACTTCTAAAGAAACATTGATTGGAAAAAGCTAAATCACTTTTAGTTAAAAAAATGTTTTCTTTTTTGTATATGTTGAAATATAAATATTGCATTATAAGTATAAAGGAAGAAACAACATATTAAATGAAACTTAAAACACAACTATTATTTTTTCATTTTTTATTTGAACTATGTTCTTTTTTTATATAAATGCATTGAAGCAGATTGATCCTAGAATATACACAAGAACATTCGTAGAAAAGAGCATGAAAATCAATATTGAAATGGAGCAGAAAATCTAACTTGGGTTGTTGTTCTATGATATTTGCAATACGCGCACTGCCATTTTAAATGGAATGAGCTATCATAAAACTTTACGACCAAAGGATCTATGACTTACTGCAATTGTTTTAAGAGCAACATGAATAGAGAAAAAATGTTTAAGAATGCATTGTATCTTGATATATTAGTTGTTCATTGTGCATTGAATACATGCAACTTTTATATATATATAAACTAGTTTATCTTTAGCAATACTATCTTACAATGTGTTGTCATTCATAGGTAGTTAGACTCAACATAAATCAAGGGTGACTGAAGCTAGGATATTGCTTCCATAAAAATTAATGAAAGGAAGCCAATTTATAAGAATTTGTCGAAAATTAAGAGGACAATTAGAGTTTTTTTCAAAATAACATTTTTTTAGCAAATCTGAACAAGCAACAAAAAATATAGAAAACATGTTTTTTTCTTTTACAAAGGTAGGGAAAAATCTAATACCCAAACATGCTAAATGTGAAAGTTATTTGTACAAAAGCATAGATGCAATGTGTTTTTTTTTTACATATGTTAAGGCTCTACAATATAACATTACAAAAGAAAAAAGAGCTTACTTGTTTTAGTACATAATGATGACATTATTGATTGGCAATGGAAAAGCTTTTTGTATGTCGAATTGTTGATTTCATACCAATGGTTTCTTAATATCTTTTTGTCATTGTCTGCAAGACATGGTGCACTTTGGGAGCTGGGATTGATGTTTTGTTGCGTGGACAATATTCCCAAAGAGGAGGGCCGAGACTCTCGTTACATGAGGTCAATTTCCTTGCATCAAGGTGCCATTATTTATGGAGTGTGTTTGTTGTTATTAATAGGGAAATTTCTTGTGTGGGGGCATGTTCTCTATCCCGTCATTTCTCATTTGTAACAAGTCATCTTTATTTTAAATAAAATTAAGATATCTTGTGGTATTCTCATCGTTGTTCATTGGTTGTAGATGTGTCTTTCTGTTGGTATTTTTAGTGTAATAATTGTTGGCATTATAAAACTATATCTGGCATCAAAACTCTAAACCATCCCTTGAATCTATCATATGGAAAAACTAAACAACAATCCTTATACTTATAACAACAACAACAAAGTTTTATCTTAAGGGTCTGGTATGTGACTGCAAAGTGTTTGACCAAACACTTGCACTAGAAATAAGCTACAGAACAGAGGAAGAGTGTAATAGTGGAAATTGGATACATCCATCAACTGTTTGACGAAAGTACATGGCCAAAAAACTACCCCAAACACTACAACATTGCATGCACAGTTGAACCAGAGGTAGGTGGGACATTTCATGCAACATTTAAGGAACTACATAGAGTTGATATCATCTCCATAAAGTGTTTGACAAAAGGCTTCATAAAGAGATAAACTTACAACAACATTAAAATAGGGGAAATAAATGGTTTGGAGGTAGATTACAAATTGTTTGTCAAAACTCTAGAACCAAGAATCCACTAAGTTTAACATTAAGCAATATTGATTTCTAGCAACCATCTTAGAAGGGATATTAGAATACCTCATATTTCCTTCAGGGGAGTGTGATTGGAGAGGTTTTAGACAAGCAATGTGGTGAATGGATCATGTTGAGCAAGGTACGACACCCCCCTTCTCAATATTTAAATTAATGGCTTCAATGGATCTCGAACTTGAGTGGTACAATGTTAGTATAGGATGAATTAAGATGTGGAGGTGGAAATTAAATGACAGACACACAAAGATGAAAGGGGGAAATTATATTCTTTCAAGGGGAGTTTTGGGCGACCTTGTGATGATGAGAACGTTGAAAGTTGACGGTCTATTTCCTCAAGTGATTCGAACTGAGGTGTTGGATGGTCTAAATTTGCTCTGGAGTGTACGATGGCTCTGTCATGGTAGTTTGGGTTGGCTTGCAGGTGGGAAATCAACATAGTCTCCAGGTAATCTTTTTGGCCCCTCTGTGTCTCTAGTTTGTTGGGATTGTGTTGTATTGGAGGTTTATGTTTCATGATGTACTATATTTCTAAGTTTGAAGGAGTGGTTGGAAAACCATAGTAATTTGAGGAGAAGTCTATGGGATTTATCTAGTTAGTTCGCAACATTTGTAATTCCCCTGGTTCTGTGGGTGGTTTATTTACTTTACAATCCCTATCTTTATTCATGCTTGCTCTCAGATCTTGAGATGGAAATAGATTCTAGTAAGGGGGGTGAGACGAGGAGAACTAAGGCTAGGAGAAGTGGCAAGGCATCGTATTCTTGAAGACCGATTTCCTCTATCATAACAGCAAGGGATGCTTGGGAATTTGGGAACAAGTTTTAGGAAAATTGTTCAGAGGTAGCTAAGAAATAAATTGAGGAGGTGGAGGTGGCAACAAGAGCTCAGCGCCTGGTGACCCCTCATGTTAAAATTTTGGAGGAAGTTAAGGGATGGGTGGAGGTCCCAATCCACTCTCGTACACAAAACACGAAATATTTCAAGATAACTAAAACTTATTGGATTGTAAAGGCCTTAGTTGTCCAAGCTCTAGAAAAAAACAAAGAGGAGCAACAAGATATTCTACACACCATCCAGATTTTTTAGGGCAAGTTTGAAGCAATGTTCCAGATGGTGTTTGGAATAAAGATTATTGTTTCTAAGGCAACAAAATATGCAAACAAAGGGAAACAGGGGGAGGGCTCCTCAAGTTCAGCTGGAACTAGGGCCAACCCAATTGTTTTGGACACTGACTTCCAGCCTCTAGTTGCAACCCAAGAATAAGGCAAGGATACAAAGGTTATCTTGGAGGTGGTGGAGGAGGATAAACCCCAATCTCCCATTGTTTGACATCTGGTTTGATTATGTTTTTTTTTTTTTTTTTCTAGTCTCTGTTACTACGGACAACTATAGGATTTTATCTCAGTTTATTTTCCTTTGTGGTAACTCTATGGTTAAAAACTGAGCTATACTTTGTTATGAAAACATTGATGATTGTCATTGGGTAGGGGATTTGGTTTTTTCATGGCAGATCCCCTCCGAGTTTTGATGTAGAACTATTTTATGTACATAATACAAAATTGGTCTAGTATGGTTTTAGATTAAATAATAATAATAACAATATTATGTATTGAAAAAGGAATTTTTTCTTCACTAAAAGAAAAAAATTCAAGTATTGTAAGTGAAATGTTCATTGTTCCATAATATGGTCCTTAATTTAAACATGGGTTGTCGGTTGGTAGCTTCGAACCTCATAATGTAATTGGGTTGTGTTCGAGGGGAGCCAAAATAAGAGGAAATAGTCCATCAAATGTTGGAAGACATGGACATGTAAGACCAAGAATCATAGCCCACCAATGTTGGCGAGGATGAAACACACAACAAACATGTTTTCTAATAGTTTCAATTTTATTTATTTTAAGTAAAACAATGCTCATCTTCTACAAAGTTTGTACTAATAGGAACTTTTTGAAATCCCTTGGGAATGATAGTATAATCATTTGTACATCAAACTTATATAATTTTGATTATACGTTGAATTTTAAATTAAGTGACGACATCTCTTTTGTATTGTTATACTAACCAATATGGCTACAACAACTTTCTAATACAAATCACAAT
>ML851924.1:0-21137 GCA_009831015.1 Picea engelmannii
AATCAAATATTTATACCTGCAACTTGTCTGCGACAACCAAGATACGCAAGCATATGGTGATAATATATATTTTTAACACATATAATATCATAATCCATCAACATTCATAAAAAATATTCCTATGGAATAACAATTCAAATATTTGCACGATATTATTTCGACGCGAAAAGAGTATTTCTATTAAAATATGATCAACAGAAGTATACAAGTGACAAAATTTTGTGTCATCACGTCTCAAAACTAAGAAACTAATTCCCTTCCAGTTGGGCCTCCACCACTTCAATCCTCCACCAAAGGCAAGATCATATAAGAGAGACAATGAGATTCTCCATCAAAGAGGTAATAACTTGGGGGCCAAACAATGTGTTCAGAATTTAAAGGAAAAAGGGATGCATACTCAATATGAAGTGAATAATTTCTCCAGAGTAACTTTTCTCTCAAAAGTTGAATTCTTCTCCTCTTCCACAGTTTGGATATGGCCCATTTATAGCCTTCAAATAGAACTGAAGGGCTAAGTCAGAACGTTTCCAGTATATGGAAGGTCAAGGATCATGTATCTCGTGACGTGACATGGAAAATCAACACAATTTTTAATTTTTATCACCAAACACAATGTATGTGGGTTGTAGTGGTGCAACCTATGTATACGCATGTTGTCTAACTGGTAGGGCACGTATATGTGGAAAAATATGTTTTTTATCTCTGGGAATTGAAAAAGGGGACTTCAAGTCTACATAGGGAAATGGAAAAGGCCTTCTAAGAAAGTTGCATGGGGTGAGGTAAATATTTCTATAACAAATACCCCCTAATGTGTGAGTTCAGACGAGTATCTGCAATGGCCGAAATACATTATAATTCCTAGAAGTGGAGTAGTGGAGACCCAGCTAGATGAAATAGTTTCTCATGAGAATATTACAATCCATAATGACTTGGTACACATGGCTACCAATTGAATTACACTGCAAATCCATGTGGAAATATACCAAACAGTTGTTCATGGACATGAATAGGAAATACAAAGTAGATACATGCCATACGCTATCATAGTCACAAATAAGGCCCAATGAAAACTAGTCTCAAAATCAATATGAAGATATCTGTATTCAATGGAGTACAATATGATCTCCCATGATCATTAAAGTCATATAGGTATTGGTCCAATGAATGATAGAAACAACTCATGAAAGTTGTGACTATAAATTGATTTCTTCAAGTCCTCTACACGATCCACCAAAGGTGCAAGTCTACATCATGTGAATAAAGGAGTTGAGGTGGAACATAATGAGACTTTATTTGATTATTGGTCATTAAGGTATATCGTTAACAAACACAAAACAACCTATCGATAATGAAAGTAGGTATCAAGGCACTGAGTACATTCTTACAAGTGTGAATAAAGTTGTTGAAGTCGAACACTTCAATAATCCATCGATCAGGAGACATTGATTTATTCCCAACTGTTGATGGAGAGAGAACTTGCCACTGATGATTGCAAGCCTCTAGGTACTCATAGGAATATAGGCTCTGTTTCTATAATAGATGATCTAAAGTCGATGGAAGGAGACCCACTGAAAGGAGAGAAATATGGCACCTCTCATTAGTTAGGATGAGGTACAAATCAATAGCTTCATGTTTTGGAGGAACTCAGATGAATAACATGTTCATGAACCAATGACCTTGTCCTTATACATATTTTTCATGCACCAGATAAAAGCAGTGCATGAAAAAGACCCTCTGAATAGCAACCAATAATGAAAACTTCTGACAACGATGAGGAAACCACCAATAAGGATAATGGAATCCAAGACACTACATGAATCCAAATGTGTGAATAGATTTTTTTTCTTCGAACATAACAGAAACCCCCCATTCAGTGACCAATGAGGAGATGTTGACTGTTGGGTTCAAGGTTACCTACCCATAATGAAAGTAGGACCAAGGTGCACGGTAGGACTACAACTTCATGTAACTTTGAGACACACTGAGGGTATGGCTGACATGTAAAGTCAATAATTCTGAGAAATGGCTGACACAGGCTTATAGACATCCTTTGAACAAGAGTGTGAGACATATGGAGGACTTTGATGGCATAGAATTGATAATGAAACTTTGTGATGCAGGAGGCACCAATAAAACTCTCCATAGGGACTGGAAGAGTAACTAGTCGGAGGAGTAAACTATAAGTAACGAGCTCAGGTTCCTAAGGTCATGATAAACCCAACCTTTGGATGACAAGTGGACTCAAAAAAAATTTCTCTGTTGAAAGGCGACATGACTATTTCCAACATGAGATAATATTATTTTCCCTCCCGTGTTTTTTTGTTTTTTCATAGACAAATGAATGCTATGATAGAAAGGAGGAAATGAGTGCCACAAGTAAGCAACTAGTTCCAACAGTGGAACGTACCTATGGTCAATGTAAGGATTTGCATGTAGGACATGGACACTCAGGGGAATGTTTTGTCCTAGGGTAGAGGGCATCAAGCTGCAAAGGATATAAACAAGGCTCTCCTTGGTTGGTGATGCAAATTGTTGAGGTAATAGGATTATAATGCAAAATCGGGAACTGGAAATAGGCTCAATACTGCAATCAAGAGAATGAGATGCAATTACAACTTAACTCCAAAGAATGTCCTTTTTTGTGAATTTATTCCCCTAGGCCCGAAAAAGTATAAAACAATACCCAGGAGAACTCTTATAACCACTAGTGACTAGATTATTCGCTTTTCGAAATTACTCTACTTAGTCTGAAAAAGGGTTAAACTTACACCAAATAGACGTCCTTTCAGATCCAATTAACAAGTGTGAAAGAGACAAGTTCACTTGGCAATCTTTTCACTTTTTGAGAGAGTCAGGAAAGATCTTAAACAAGACTCGGTGGGAGTCCCATAGGTATAGGTCAGCATGCTTATGAGTAATAATATCAGGCTCAAACACAAAGTCATATTGGAACTATAATGGACTCCTGGTTTTATGTAATAATATTTGCATGGGCACCAGATGACACAGAGGTTCTAACTAGGGAACCCATGTTTGGTAAGCCTCTACCATTCAGCAATGACACTTCTAGTAGCAGTAAGGAGGTTCTTTGTCGCTAATAAATGGGTTCGTACCTAAGGCATATGGATCACAATTGTAGGATAATGAAAAAATGCAAGATGGGGTGATGACCTATCCTATATGTTGGTCAAAGAAAATACCTACCAAAGTCATGAATGGGTGAAATGATGCTAGAAACTGAAAAAATCCCTGGAAAAAACCAACAAAACAAACTCCTTCCACTGCACTATTAGTACACTAGGCCAAAACATTAGCAAAAACTATGTAAAGTGGGTAAAACATTTTTATTAATAGTAAAAATAACCAATTTTACCATACCATTTCACATTTTTACCCAAATAGTGCATTTTGGACCAAATTGCCCATGATCTTCAAGTGCTAATTGCGAGAGCTACGAGTGATGGAATTGACAATCGTCTGGACCAAGTACTATTGCCCTCCTGTTCATTTCTAGTGGTTTAGAATTTCAAATTAGTCCCAATTGTTTTAGATTTTTAAGGCACAACTTAGTAATCAGGGTGTATGTGGGTTTTATTTCATCGGGTCGCGTATATGAAGGCATGTACACAGTCAAGGAAAATCCTACCCACATATATGCAACCCTACATGTGAATGTTACCACAAAAACTTGTGTACAAGTCCACGAATTGGTTTTTTTAAATATTTTGACTAAAAAAAATGGATTTATTCTTGTAGGATGTTACTTGAATGGAGAGAAGAGAGCATGACGAAGTTGATGTTGTAGTGGAAAGAGATCCAGGGGCCCATCTAGTGCTAAAAATATGTGGGATTTACAAGTTTTGGGCTCTCAAAGGAATGAGGGCTCAAGTGAGGCTACTCCAAATGCTGCTAAAATTTAGGGATCCGAATACAAAGGCCTTCAACCTCGATGGGAAACCATTGAGAATTGAAGTTGATGATATAGTTCCTTACAGGATTGTTTCATTAGGTTAAGGTGGTGAACCTCAAATCTCGGGGATCTAGGAGTGGCATGAACATAGAGGACTACACCACCACTCACTGTGTTGTAGGAACAGAAAAGGTAGGGAGCCAACTCCCCATTAGGGAGATCAATAACATGAGTTTGAATATTGTTATTCCCATTCTTACACAGATCATGGGGTCGGCCTCATTGCACCAGGAATCAAGTCCAATAATGTTTTATTCAGTTGATTTCTTACGACCCACAATTTATAATTGGTGCACCTCACTACTGGCTAACATGAAGAGACAGCTAACATATTGCAAACAAGGTAGGAAGAGGAAATTTGGGTTCGCAACTATTTTGTGTAGTTTTTTCTTTGAGCGGGTTCCAAGATTGAACCCTATATTACAGATTGTTCCACAGAGATTGCATTATCCAGCCATGTCATGGTGGACCGAGGTGATGAGGCTGTTGGGAGGTGGTAGGGTGTCAACCCCCTACAATGATGATTTCTTCTTTTGGTCACGTCGGCAAGTGATAGCCCTGAACGACTACCCTTATGCAGGGATTGACTACAAAGGAGATCCATACATGCCATTACCATCAGGATATGCCTATGGTGATATAGGTAAATATCTTTTTATATATTTCATTTTTTTGTGTTTTTCAAAGAATATAAAAAATGCAAATGCTTTTGGATGGTGTTTAGTATTTACAATTACTTTGTTGCGCAGATGTGGGTTCATGACGACCAGAAGGATTCCCACGATATCACCAAAGGTACTGGGGAGATGATTCAATGGGAGATGCAGAAAGAGTGCTTCAAAATGTGCAAGGGAACATTTCTCGTTTGACACATGGGATTCTTATGGTTTAGGTAGAGGATTTGCCAGAGGCTATGCAGTGGCAGATATGGGAACAATGGGAATAAAAATGATGTAGGGGGATCCAATGGCAACAATGGGAATCATGTAGAAGGTAGCAACAACAATATTACCATGCAAAGAAACACTAGGACCATCAGTCGAGTGATTCCTAGACCTCTTATGCCTTAGTTCTTGGGGGAGAAGAAAACAGGAAATCAAGAGTAGCCAGGACAAGGTGAATATTTTAGTGATTACTTGAGATAGTATCAAGCTCTTGGTGATGATTTCCAGGAAGCCATGTCATTATAGGACTAGTGTACTATCAAATAAAGGAACAAACTAAGAGATTTCAATGAGGGTCAACATAACTTTGATCTCATGTGAAAGTTTGGAAGCTATCCATTCCTTCCTTTGATAGTTCCAACAAGTGCATAGCTAGAGCATGGGTACAAAAGTTGGACACCTATTTCCAACTCAACCCTATGATAGAGGCAAAAGCAATTAAATTTTCTACCTTGCATTTAGATGGAGAGGCCCATGAGTGGTGGTACCATGGATTTGTCATTATGGGACATTCCAACATTACCTCCTATATAGACTTCACACAAATATTGATGGAGCGATTTGAAAAAAAGGATCTGGAACTACATTTTAGAGAGTTGGCACAACTCAAATAGGTTGGGACACTGGATTCCTAAATTACATAGTTCCAGAGGCTTGCAGTCATGGTGACAGATATATCCGAGCAAAGGCTATTTATGTTGTTCATGGAAATATTATCTAAGCCACTGTGTGGTTGGGTGAAATCCTTCAAACACGAGACTCTATAGGATTCCATCATTAGGAAATGGCACATGGAGGATGTAGTCCCAAAGAAAAATGTTTTCCAAACCTTTCATTCACTAGAAAAAAAAATATAAGAAACCTTTTTAGAAGGAGTGGACTAGAAAGGAGAAGTTATATAAGGAAACTTGCAAGGAGTTGAGAAGGAAGAAAATTTGCTTCAGTTGCAAATAACCTTGGGAATTGGGACACAAGTGCATGGGGAAGGAAAAGCTACACTATATAAAGGTGCAATCAGATAATGACGAGGAAGAGGAGGAATAAACATGGAGATAGAGAAATGAGTGGGGAGACTCGAGTGATGAATAGTATCGCATGGAGGCCAAGGGTGGGACTATTTCCACTCTATCAAGAACCCCTAGATACTACACTTTCATAGTCGGAAGAGAGCTACGAGGTCATATGAGTGATATGAGGATAGTGTGTCTCAACCTTGATTGATGATGGTGCAATCTGTTATGAGGAAAATCTTTCTATGGCTAGGGGAAAACCATAATAGATGGAATGACAACTAGAAATAAACTATAATCTCAAGTATTTTGTAAATCAAAATTATAGCAAAAGAAGGTTGGAATAATACCTCATCAGGACATCCGAAGAAGACTATTGTTGAGCACGTGACCCAAATCTTTATAACTGGAAATTTTCCTCAACAACCAAGATACGCAAACATGTGGAAATGATATATAATGTGAGCATATAAATTAACATAATCAATTAACATACATGACAAATACGCCCATGTAAATTAATACAAATATTTGCAATGTACCAATTGGACGAGAAAAGAGTATTTGTATTAATGTAATCAACATAAGTACATAGGTGAAAAAATTCTATAACAACACCTATCGGAACCAAGAAACTAAGTCCCTCTAGTGAGGCCTCCATAACTTCAATCCTCCACAAAGGCAGGCTCACAAGTAGGATTCAATAAATTTCTCCATATCAAGATAGAAAGAGCTTGGGGGTTGAACACAAGAATTTCAGACTTCAAGGACAAAAGGGATGTAGATTCAATTATGAGGTGAAATTTCTCTAGAGCATTTTTTCTCTCAATGTGATGAATTGTCCTCAAGGCTTGTATATGGTTCAATTTATAGCCTCCAAATGGAATTGAAGGGTCAAGTAATAGAATTTCCAGTATATGGAAGGTCAAGGATCATGGATGATGTGACATGTCATGGAAACACAACATATTTTTTTTATTTTTGAGCACCAAACCCAATGTACATGTGTTGTAATGGAGCAACCTGTGTATACACGAGTTGTCTAACTGTAGGTTGCGTATATGGACAAAAATATGTATTTTTTACTCTGGAGTGAGAAAAAAGGGAAATTTAAGTCTGTAGAGGGAAATGGAAGGCCATCAAAGAAAGATGCATGAAGTGAAGAAATTTTTTCTATAACAGATGCCCCCTAATGTGTGAGGTCAGAGGAGTATCTGTGATGTCCGAAATACATTATAATTCCCAAAAGTGGAGTAATGAAGACTCAGTTGTAAGTACTAGTTACTCATGAGAATATTACAATTCATATTGAATATGTACACATGGATGAGAAGATGAATTACACTATATATCCATGTGGATATATATCAAATAGTTGTTCCTGTCCATGAATAGGCAATACAAAGTGGACATATGCCATAATATATCATAGTCATGAACAAGACACAGTGGTGTCCAATCTCAAAATCAACTGAAGATATATGTTTACAATGGAGTATAATATGATCTTCCATGATCACTGAAGTCATATAGGTATTGGTCTGATGAAAGACAGCAATAGATATGGGGGTTGCTACTGTAAGTTGTAGGTTTTCTACACTATCCGCCGAATGTGCAAGTCTACATTATGTGAATAGAGGAGTTGAAGTCGAACACAATGGGACTTATTTGATTACCATTCATTAAGGTATACCATTAACAAACATGATACAACCCACTGATAATGAAAGTAGGTGTCAAGGAACTGAGTACATTCAACAAGTGTGAATAAGGGTGTTGAGGTCGAACACTTGAATAATCCATTGATCAGGAGAAATTGATGTATTCTCAATTGTCAATGGTAGGATAACCTACCACTAATGACTGCAAGCCTCTAGGTAATCATAAGACTCTAGATATTGATTCTAGAATAGATGAGTTGAAGATGATGGAAGGATACCCACTAAAAGGAGAGCATTAAGGCATCTATCATCATCCAGTGTGAGGTTCAAGGAAATAGCTTGATGATTAGGAGCACAGAAGAATAGGATATTCACAAAACAATGACCATGTGCATCTCTTGCATGCACTAGATGTAAGCAGAACATGAAAGAGACCCTCTTAATAGCATCCAATGATGAAAACGGTCGACAAAGGTGAGGAAACCACCAATAAGGCTAATGGAATGTTAGACACTAAACAGATCCCAATGTGTGAATAGATTTCTCCATCGAACATAAGGGAAACCCTCCAGTCAATGACCAATGACGAGATGTCATCTATTGGGTTCAAGGTTACCTACCAATGATGAAATTATGCCTAGGGTGAAAGGTATGAAAACAACTTCATGTGATTCTGAGATTCACTAAGGGTATGGTTGACATGCAAAGTCAAGAGTTCTAAGGAGTGTCTAACACAAGATTATACTTCCTTTAAACAAGAGCATGATATATATGGATAAATCATGCAACATAGACTTAATGTTTATCATTGACAAACATTTGTGATGCAGGAGGCATCAACAAACTCTCCATAGGGATTGAAAGAATAACCAGTTGAAGGAGTAGATTCTAAGTAACGAGCTCAGCTTCTTATGGTCACACTAAACCCAAACCTTGGAATAAATATACTCAAGAGTTTGTGCTTTGTTCAAAGGAAACACGACTGCTTCCAATAGGAGATAATATTCTTTTCCCACCCTTTTTTTTTTGTTTTCTCATAGTAAAAGAAATGTTATGATACAGGATAGGAAACGAGTGTCCTGAATAAGAAACTAGTTCCAAGAAGTGGAACATACTGTGCTCAATGCAAAGGAATGCATGTGAGGCATGGACACTTGGGGGGATGTTTCATCTACGGGTAAAGGGTGTCAAGTTGCAAAGGATATATGAAAGGCACTGCTTGGCTAATGTTGAGAATTGTTGGGGAAAGAGGCTTATAGTGAGAAATTGGGAGCTGGTATTAGGCTCAACAATGCAAGAAGGATAATGGAATTTGATTACAACTTAACTTCGACAAATTTCCTTTTCCGTAGATGTTAGTCCCCTAGGCCCGAAAAAGTATAAAATAATACCTAGGAGAACTCTTCTAGACAATGGTGACTAGATTCTTCCTTTATTGTAAGTGGTCTACTTGGTCCAAAAAAGGGTTAAACTTATACCAAAATAGACGTCCTTTCAAATCCATTAAATGACTATGAAAGAGACAAGTTCACTCGGAAATATTTTCATTTTTTCAGGAGTCAGAAAAGAGATTAACCAAGACTTAGTGGGAGTCCCATAGGTAGTGGTCAAAATGATCTTCAGTAAGAAAATGGGCTTTGTTCACAAAGTCACATTGTGACTATAAGGAAATTTCGGTCCTATGGAGCAACTTCTACATGGGCACCAAATCACAAAAGTGTTCTAACTAGGGTACCCATGTTTGGTAAGTCTCTACCATTTAATAATGACACTTCTAGTAGAAGTGAGAAGGTTTTGTGTCGCTAAGAAATGGCTTTGTACCTAGGGCATGTGAATCACAGTTATAGGAGGATGTAAAAATTCAAAGCGGGGTGAGAACCTATCCTATATGTCGGTGATGGAATATACCTACCAAAGGCACAAATGGGTGATGTGACGTTCGAAATCCATAAAAACCCTGGACAAAACCACTTCAAACCAGGTCTTTCACTACGTTATTAGTCCATAAGGTCAAAATTAGGAAAGATAGGGTAAAACGATATAAAGTGGGTAAAACATTTCTATTAATAGTAAAAATAAGAATTTTTTACCATACCATTTGATTTTTTTACCCACATAGTGATTTTAAGGCCATTTTTCCCACAATATTCAAGTGATGATTGTAGGAGATACAAGCAACGGAATTAGAAACTGTCTAGACCAAGTAAGTTCCTATCCCATTCTCTTCCATTTAAATGGTTTAATATTTAGTTTTAGTGACTAATGTTTTACTATTAGAGGTCATAAGTTAGAAACTATGGTATACATAGGTTGTGTTTCATCGGGTTGTGTACATGACCTCATGTATGCGGGAAAAGAGAGGCCTCATCGCGTATATGTATCCCTATATGTGATTGTTATAAGGGTAACCTGCATATAACTCTGCAAGTAAGTTTTTTTAGAGATTTAACTCAAAATTTGGTGTTTCCTTTGTAGGATGGTGATTGAATGGAGGGAAAGGGAGCATGAGGAGGTAGATGTAGCAGTAGAAAGAGATGTGAGGTCCAAGAAATCTTTGCAAAGATGTGGGATCTATAAATTTTGGGCCATAAAGGGAATGAGAGCTCAAGTGAGGTTGCTCCAGATACTGATAAACTATTGGGATGGGGAGACTGAGGCCTTCAATCTCGATGGGAAACCATTGAGAATTGAAGTGGATGATATATACTTCATTACAGGATTGTCTCACTGAGGTGAGATGGTGAATCGCAAGGTATGAGGGGCTAGATCTAGGAGGAATGTGGAGGACTACATCGCTATCCACTGTGTTGCAAGAAAAAATAAAGTAGGGAGCCAAATCCCTATCAGGGGGATTGAGAACCTGAGTCTAAATATCATTGTCTTGGTACTCACATGGATATCAAGGTCGACCCCATTGAACCGGGAGTCGAGGCCACTCATGTTCTATGTGGTGGAGTTTTTGAGACCCATGTTTTATGATTGGTGCACCTCACTCCTGGACAACATGAAGAGGGAGTTGATGGATTGCAAACTTGGTAGAATAAGGAACTTTGGGTTCACATCCATATTGTGTAGTTTTTTCTTTGAGAGGATTCCAACTTTGATCCCTACAGTAGCGATTACTCCACATGGACTTCACGATCCATCCATGTCATGGTGGATTGAGGTGATGAGGCGGGTGGGAGGTGGTAGGGTGCCAACACCCTACAACGATGAGGTTTTTCACTAGTGCGCCGACAGGTTATTGGTTGTGGAGCCTAATTATATTCATGATTCAGAGGTTTTTTTTAGTCATCCTTGGACCCCATTAAATAATAGGGAGGTGTGGGGGGCATTTCCTTCCCACAAATGTCGCTAGGGGGGTCTAGGGGGGTGGTGACAATTTTTGTAGCCCCCCCTGGCGGGGGATTCAAGGGAAGCTCCCCCTAAGTGAAATTTTGTGAAAAACGTCCTTATAAAATATTGTAATTTCGTATTCAATCTAGAATGTTCATTATAAGGTCGCAAATATGATGGTAGAAGTTATTTTACGGATTTTTTCCCTAGAATGAAACCCTCTTTTATGAGGGAATTGTATTGTGGCTACGTATGTGTTTGATTATTGTATTATAAGAGAGGATATTGTGAGAGAAATAAGAGGAAGTTACAGCGGGTGTGTTGTAGGTTGTATCCCTTCATTTCGCTGGATAATAAAAAGGAATGATCCAGGATCTTTTCATCGAGTGAGCTATAAAGAATTGCATTAAATGAGCATAAATTAAAATGCACCATCAAAGAAGGAAAATATCAATAATGAAGAGACATAAGCATCAAATATGAACACAAAAACTTGATAACGGAGTTCTCCCTTGGTGGACTACATCTCCGGGTCCTACTCTCAAGTGGGTAGGCTCTTTCAATAACTCAGCAAAAGAATTTGGAAAAATACATAAGTATATCTCTTCTGGAATCAAGCTGCATAAATAATGCTCAGATAAGAAACCAAACAGCACCACTGAATTCATGGTGTCGAATTACCTAAAAATGATTATCTCCATGCCTCAATCTGACTCTGGCACTCCCAAGCCCAATAAGAAATTCATCTCAATTTTTGTGCCCCTCTGCAACCTGCAATTAATGGTTGGACTACATTAAAAAGCATGCCCAAGGTCGTACCGTACATGTGCCCCTTCCCCTTGTCTGGGTGAACTCAACATTTAAGAAATTTTCACATGTGTTGATACCAACATAGGCCATTGGCCTATTGGTTTGGGCATGAATATGAAGGCGTTGTATGGGGAGGAGGTCTCGGGGTCAAACTCGCGGACCTCCCCCTTTTCAGTTTGTTTTTTTATAATATATGTATTAATATAACAAGTGTCCCCACCAATTTTGGCAGTGGCACTATACATGATCCCAACAGTTAGAATGTGGCAAAGTTTGGCATGGTCTGACAGATTTGGCAGACCCACCAATCTTTAAAAAAAAAAAAATTTAATTTGGTCACACGAGCTGTCAATGTGCTTTTTCCTCCTGCCACGTGGAATCCCCTGATTGGGCCACATCATCCTTTTCCATGTCAGTGTGACATCATCATGCCATGTCACTGTGCCATGTCATCATACAGACTGTATAGACTACCATGTGGCATAATCCTATTGGTCCACGAATCGGTCCAAAAGTGCCAAAACTGGGTGACACGTGGCAACCTCTAGTACTGCCACATCAGCATGACACATGTCACCATATTCTCCTGCCACGTGTTTTGTATGGATTCTGAAGTCATCCATATAGATTCCGACTTCAGTAGTATGGATGTTGACTCATCCCCTGTTGACTGGGCTAGGTTGACCAAACTTTGACTGCAAATATCTTTCAATTCGTAACTCGTTTTGACGATCCATTTCTGTCGTTAGAAATCTTGTGACGCACTCTTCGCGATAATTTAATTTTCACTAAGCTTTGGGAAATTTAAAGTTTTTCCCTTTCTCTATCTTTTGAGGCCATTCTGAGCATCCTGAGTTGCATATGCAAGTTCTTAGTTGTTCTTAGCCTTCTCTGGATTGTTTTTGCATCACGCCTTCCCACTGAGAGCTTTTTGGACCACAAAAATATTTCATCAATCAATAGGTAAGTGAGGGAAGAGTCCCCTCACTTTATCCTTATCAATCCACTTTGCCTTGCTTGGATTGTGCCATTTAAGCCTACTCGAAGATAATCAACATCACCCCTGCATGAAGTCCTCGTCCTTTTGTCCAGGATGATATCTTCTTATAACTCATCCAAGTAATCAGGTCCAAACTCATCAACCGAAGGTATTGAAACTTTCTCATCCTGATCCATGATCATGGGAGGCTAAAAGATTTTCAATTTCTCGACGTTCACAATTGAGTAAAACTTCATATAAGGTGGAAGATCTAGACGAAAATCATTAGTACCACTTTTCTCCAAGATAGTAAAGGGTCCATAATGAATGGGCTTGAATTTCTTGCCTTCACCCTTCAATATCTCCTTATTGATGTGAATCCATAATCGGTCTCCAACCTGGAACTGGTGATCAACCATGTGTTTTTCATGTCGAGCTTTATACTGTGCTTGAATTTTCTCCAATTGTTCTCTGACTGCCTAGTGTACCTACTGGATCCTCTGGATGAACTTCTAGGATCTATTCTCTGTTCATTCTTCATTCACATCGGCATCTCTCCCATACATAAATTCCAAAGGAACCTTGGGTAGGTACCCAAAACATGTCTCAAAAGGTGAACATTGAGTGGAGGAATGTAAAGCTCGATTATAAGCATATTGTACATAGGGTATTTGTTCATCCCATAAATTGGGATGCTTGCTACAGTAGCCTTGAATCAAAAGTACCATTGTTTTGTTTACCACCTTTGTCTTTCCGTTGGTCAGTGGATGGAAACCAGTGCTCCTCTTCAATTTGGTTTCCATCATTTTGTACAAGCTAATCCAAAAATCCCCAAGGAATTGAGTATCTTGATCTGATACAATGGATGTGGGTAACCGAAAGTGAACCCAAACATACTGAAAGAAGATATTAGGAGTATGCTCAGTAGTGATCTACTTTTTACATGGCATCAATATACACATCTTGTTGAACCTATCCACTACAACATACAAATAGTCATGACCCCCTTTGGTCATTGGTAAACCCCCTACAAAATCCATGGAGATGCTTTCCCATGGATGGGATGGAATAGGAAGTCGTGAGTATAGCCCCGATTTTCTATTAGTGGGATTACAAGTGAAACACATCACACACCCCTTTACATATTTAGTTACAATTTCTTTCATTTGAGGCCAGTAACAAAACCTCTGCAAATGAGCCATAGTTTTCCTACCCCAAAATGCCTAGACACAAGAGAATTGTGTGCTTCTCGTATTACATGGACTCCTTCAATTGTAGGAATACATAGCTTTTCAAGATGGTAGAGTAGTTTTCCCTGCAGACAATAATTCTCTACCTATGCACCATGGGTTAGCTTATCATGTACTTCTTTAAAATCTTCATCGATGGCATATTGTTCTACATAGCTATCACGAGATAAAGAAGTATTCTTCAAAATAATAGAAGCAAAAATAGGAGGTCTAGAAAACATATCAGTTACCTTGTTACTTGTACCCTTTTTTTACTTGATTAGCAAATGAAATTGTTGTAGAAAACTCATCCATCTGTAGTGTCAATATTGTTGCAATTTGGTCTATGATCGGAGATATTGTAAGGGTTGGTGATATGTATGTATGATTGTTTCCTTCCCTGACAAGTAGTGCTTCCATTTATTTACACTTTGAACTAATGCATAAAACTCTTTATCATATGTAGGATAGTTAACAACAACTTGGTTAAAAGTTTCAGAGTTGTAACAGATAGGCTTACGATATTTCATCAATACTGCACCCATGGCATATCCCATGGCATTTGTCTCGATCTCAAAAGGTTTTTGAAGATTCGTCCATGCTAATATTGGTGCAGTATTGATATTCTCCTTCAAAGTGTCGAAATATTTTTGTTATTTTCCTTCCCACTGAAAAGTTTTCTTCACACTGGTTAAGGCATGAAAAGGAATTTCTATAAAGGAGAAGTTTGAAATGAACCTCCTCCAATAATGGAATGCACCTAAAAAGCTTTGGACCTTAGTTACACTTTTCGGCTCAAGCCAATTTACAATTGCATCAATTTTGGAAGGGTCAATTTTTAATTGTCCTCCTCCTACAATATGACCTAAGTACACAAGTGCAGTCTTGCCAAATTCACATTTAGAAAATTTTACATACAACTTTTCCCTTTGGAAAGTATCCAATACTTTCTTTACATGCCTCACATGTTCATCCCAAGTCCCGATAAAAATAATAATGTCATCTAAATACAAAATCACAAAGTCATCTAGGAAAGGCCTGAATACATCATTCATCACATTCATGAAAGTTGTCGAAGGATTACAAATCCCAAATGGCATAAATAACCACTCAAACAATCCTTCTTTGGTTTTAAAGGAAGTTTTCCATGCATCATGTTCTGTGACCCTGATTTGATGGTATCCACTGCACAAATCCAACTTAGTGAAATAAACAACATTCTTCAACTAATCAAGTAAATCATCTATATGAGGAAGAGGGTATCGATTTTTCACCATGTTTTTATTTAAGTCCCGGTAATCGACACACATTCGCCATGTTCCATCTTTCTTTGGCACCATCACAATCATATAACCACAAGGATATGAATTGGGCATGATGACCCTTTGATATAAGAAGACCTGTACCTGCTTCTTGATCTTTGTCATCTCCACAACTGACATCATGTACATGCCCACATTAGGAAGAGGAGAATATTGTTGAAGATGTATATCATGTTGGATTTCCCTCTTAGGAGGTAATCCATCTAGTTCCTGAAAAATATCATCATACTTAGAAACAATATCAATAAATTCCTTTTTATGAGAAGGATCACATCCTTGGAAAGCATCGGATGTTCTCACATATTTCTCTTATGACCATGAGTACATATATCTTATTAGTGTTTATGAGTCTTTTCATTTTCCCTACACTAACAAGTGTTGTATTTACCCTCATGCTATGAGCTCTAACAATATATTCCACTCCCCCCTTAGTAAAGTGGTATTTGTTCTCATGACGAAAGAAGATTGATTTTCTATCATAAAGATAAGGACTTCCCCACACTATTCCACATATATCAAGTGGTACAACATCCAAATCCACTTCATCAATCAACTTTGAAGAAATAGCAAATATGACCCTACATTGTTTGGTGACATTAAGTTTTACTTTATCACATACCCAACCAAGAGGATAAGGCTTCAGATGTGGTTTCGTTTCAAGACCCATCTTCTTGACAAGTGATTCATATATTAAGTTTACTTGGGAACCCTGATCAAATAATGTATTAATCTTAGTGTGTTTAGATACAACTCTTATGTGAAATAATTAATTCCTCTTTCATTCATCATCATGAGATTCATTATTGGAACTTGAACTAGCATGAAGGGAATATTTACCTTGTACTCCAACCATTGTGATCTTTCCTTCATCTCCTAAATCGGAACCAAGATCTTGTTGCACTGTAGCAATGGTTTTTGTCTTCCCCTTTCCACCGAACTATTTCAGTTTCTTCTCTGGATCCAGTTTCCAACAGTGTTCATCATCATGACTACTTTTCTTGCAATGAGTGCAAGATGGATTTCCTCCTTCTTTCGTCATTATTGGCCCTTGACCAGGTTGTTTTGATATCTGGTCAAGTTTCACCTATTTTTGGACTTCGACAGCCTGTCGAAGGAGGAGCGCAAGATGAAGCATAGATCGCGGGATCTCGGCCCCTTTTTGTGTCCTTTTTGGGATGTGAGAATATGTAACGGGAATGGGATGTTGGACCATGGGTTTACCCATGTTTAGGCCTATTTTGTATGTATAAATAGATGTATAGGCAATGTAATGGAGGGGACAAGAGAGAACGAAGGCATCTATGTGATGTTAGTATGCAAGTAGGCTAACTTACAAGAGTTGGATCTGTGTGATCAAGAATTATAAGTCTTTGTGCATACTGTGTGAGACTTGTAGAGTTAAGTGCAATTCATTGTAGCAATATTATGGAAGGCTTAGTGTTGGAACGCAAGGAAGAAGGATCTAGCAAGCTGCGCAAATCTTGTGTCCAGTGCGGAGTAAGGGTTTTGAGGCTCTATGTTAGTAATTGATTGACTGAAGAAAATAAAGAAGAAGAGTTTGTGGGCGTGGCCCTAGGGTGGGGGTGAACCACGTAAAAACTATGTTGTTATTCTTTGTGCTTATCTTAATGTGTTTATGACTCTCTTGCTAAGTGCTTTGATAGAGATAGATAAATCTGCTCATGATTTGTGCTAATGATATGTGAGAATGTTAGATCTGATCTGTATGAATATGCTTAGTGCTTGATATGCTAGATATAACCTACCTGTTTATGATAAAGTGCTTAAATACATCAAATCTGATTGAATGATGTGATGCTTTGTTCTATCTGCGCAGTAGTTATTGGTTGAATATTGATGAACTATTGATGCTAAGTGCTTTGTTAAGTATTATAATTACAAATATGTGTCCCAGCTAAGGTTGCAGACACTTGAGTCATGCAACCACCCCTGCCTCTACCTCGGGTGAGACTTCATCTGCTTCGCAGGTGTTGCCGAAAGGGCCAGTAGTTAGGGTTTTGTTGGTGCATTTTTTTAGCATTGAACCCTAGGTCTTCCCATGTGCCAACAAATGGTTCCGTTGCCGGAACCTGAAATTGTGATTTTTGGGAACTGAAAAAGAAGAATCTTTGTGCAAAGATTCATCCTGAAATTGTGAAAGATCTGTGCGTAGATCTTTCGCTCTGGTGCACAGTACTCTACTTAGTTGTGAATATTGGTGCCAAGAAAAGAAGTCTGATCTGAAAAAAAAGAGGTAAGATCTGTAAGATATGTTCTCTGATAAAGGTAAGAATAATAGAAAAATTCTAGATCTGAAATCTTTGTACTCTGTAAAAGTAAGATAAGTGTAAATTTTTGTTTCTGAAGTATGGATCTAGGTATGTTTGATAAGTTCTATCCTAGCTTGAAAACTAGCGCACTAATAGATGAAAGAAGGTTTGATACAAATAGATCTGATAAGAATAGTGACAGATATGTTATACCTCTGCATAGAAAGAATGTTTGGACTAACAAATGGATGCAGGATCCTAGAAAGAATTTTTTGCAGGTTAGTTACCATGATCCTAGTGCTCAATACCGAAAAGGTTGGGTATCATTTAAAAGAAAAAGAGTATTAACCCTTTGTTACAGTTGCAGAAGACCGAGACATCTTGCTAAGGAATGCCCTAGGAAAAGAACTAGCTGTCTTTGTTGTAAATCTATGGACCATGAAGTGTTGGATTTCCCTAGAATGATTGCTAAGCTGGAAGAAATGAATCTGAATGAAGAAAAACCTAAAGAATATCCAGAAATGGAAAAACCCTAGAAAGAATCAGAGAAAGTATTGTTACAGATGAAAGAAACCCTAAATGACCACCGACATGTCAGATTATCAGATATCTTCAAGGAAAAAGAATGCATTGAGGCAAGAATAGGAGACTTCGACATTGATTGTGTTCTAGATGAGGAGACACGGGTGAATATCATGACAGAGAGAAATTGGGAAGCTATAGGGAAGCATGTTATGATCCCTTCATTAGGAGGAATAGGACTATTCAGAGGAAAGATGGTAAACCTATGTGGGAAGCTCACTCAGATACCTATGAACGTTAATGGAACCTCGACAGAAGAAGACTTTGAGATTATTAAATTTATTGAAGACAATGCCTTGTTTACCATGTTACTAGGAAAACCTTGTATTAATAGAGATAAATCTAGACGAAAGGAAGAACAAGAATTTTTGGAGCAGAAGAAACAAGAGTTAAAAGAATTCATGACCAGAATTATTGCACACTTGATTGCAGAATAGGAGAAAAGATCTAAGTTGTTTAACACTAGAGACCCTAATGTCGAAGTTGCAAGAACCCTATAAGACCAACAGAAGACTGAAGTACTTATCCCAGATAAAGAATAAGTATCACCCTCAAATCTTAGGAAAGAATCTCAACGTCACGAAGTCACTATGTCAAAAGAAGATAAAAATCAGAATGGAAAAATGCATATTGAGACAAATCGCACTGGAAAGAAGGCTAGAAAGTTAATTAAGAAGAGAGCTAAGATCGACAAGTTGCAGAAGGTTCCAGAGGGAACCTCACAGAAGGAAAATTTGCAAAATTGGAGCTTCGTCGGGCTATCAGAACAGTGACACATGGCACTTCGCCATGACGAATCAATATAGTCATTGGGGAATGTTATAACTATTATATCAATGATCCGAATGGATAGAAAGCCATTTATGGCCATCCATCTCACCATCCAACCATTGAGACCGCACCATAATGGACAGAGAAAGAGTTAATGGAGACCTCATAAACGTTGCAAGTGACCCATTGTCGAGTTACCTATTTATCCCACCGCACCACACATCGAGAACACTTTTTCCAATTGAGAATTTGAGCCCATAGACTAAGTTGATTTTATACCATGATCATTGTGCTTATTCTCTCTCTCTCTCGTTACTGTGTCTAAGCTACCACACAAATCTAAGATTTTTAACCTCAAGCATGTATGTCTGATGAGTTGAGCATTGCAGAAAGAGTTATTGAGGAAGTTTTGATAGACCTGATGACTGAAAGAGTCATGTCGATGTCTACAGGAATACAAGCGTCATCCACGAGAGGACTGCCATCTTCTCCATCCACTTCTCGAGGAGCAGGACCATCCTGACCATCCTACGAGAAACAAACTAAGCACAAATATGACTTAGTGAATGCTAAACGGATATCAACTATATTACCCACTTATATACCACCTTTGAGTGGTGTTGTAAACCACGATAGCATACCTAGAGATTTCGAGTACACCTTGGTCACTGTGTACCTCTTGAAGGGGATACACGCAGTGCGAGCAGACCAAGATAAGATCACAGCGTTGAAGTTTAGTGACTTCAACCTCGGAGATCGCAAATTCTACAACATGTTAGCCTCGCATAAGTACTTAACTAAAACTAAAGGGAAGAATTCAAAGATCGTCCCTCAGCAATGGACCCATAACCTTGTGCAGTCCACCCTGTTGAACGTCATGAAGATTCCTCACTTCGAAAGACACCAAGAGGTGAATGCATGTGTCAAGATGTTGTTGTCTTCTTATCATGGCAGATATTTATGGTTGAAATGTCATATAACAATTGATCTGATGTTGATCCATTGGATCATGGGGTTAAGCATGCAAGGAATCGACCCATAGGATTTCTATCCTGAAAAGCCATGGACTACGCTCTCGCTCAAAGGATCAAGGACACTTATGGTGATGTCGAGACAGGAACGTGAGGCTACAAGGCAGCTTCTATCCAGAGTGGCGTAGTGCACCTCACCTATCAGATGATTGCAGGAAAGTTAGTACGCAAGAATTGACCCACCCAAGTGACTGGTTTTGTAGTCGACCTCGCAGGGAAGTGCGCGGAGGGCCTACAAATGAATTGGGTGAAGTACCTGGTAAACCAACTAGAACTCAGCTGAAAAGAAGTGCAAGATCAAGGGTATGAATTCCACTTCAGTTGGCTATTGATCCTGATCACTTTCATTTCCTGTGAAATGACGGAAGGTGCGACCTCCCTAGACAACGAGTCATTTGAACCATTGGCCTCGAAGTTCAGTACATTGTGGTACTCAAGTGACATGAATAAGTAATGGAATTCGAATGTCGTGTTACATACATACTATGACCAATTGAAAATAGCCATACAGTCTAAGCCTCGCATGACTCTGAATACTTTACACAGGTTCAGGTCTTTGATGAAATTCAGCGCAGACCGACATTTCATTTATATCACAGCGTGAGCTGACGAGCACAAGAAACAAATCCAATCCTATTATAAGATAATGGATGATCCAGGTGGATATCGAGGGCCACCCACCTTTTCCAAATGGCTCAAAACAGTTTTCGGGCCATTTTGGCAATTTACTATTTTTAGCAGGTTTTCACTTCCGGGGCCATTTTGAGGGCCTAAATGAAGTTTTTTTCGAGATCGAGGTTCTCAATGATATACAAAGGCATAATTGAGGCCCAAAAATTAATCTCCTCGATGATACCTTTCCAACGAGCTATCACACGCCTAAAACGGAGATCGTATGCAAAAGTTACGAACCCGGGAAGTTGATGCACCAACTTACCCAAATGGGGCCCACATGACTTTTGGCGCTTCATCTCCTAGGGTTAGGTTTTTGGATGTCTAGGAATTTTGGCATTCCCGTCTATTGTAAAAAGGCCTTCCGAGCCTCATTGTAACCATCTTCTTGCGAATGTGAGTAGCTTTCACATCTCTTCTCAGAGATAAGCTGCCACCATTCTAGCGAGTCTTTCACTCTGTATTTTTACAGTCTCTGTACATTTCTTTCATTAATAGAAATCGTGTATTACTGTATCTCTATGTTTATGGTTGCATCTCTGATATATTT